>JAHWFP010009290.1:26117-83518 GCA_023313725.1 Lithobius niger
GGGCGGGCAACCGTCCATGAGACCAATTCGATTGGTTAGTGGATGACGAAAGACGAGAGCACAGGTGGAGAGAGGAGCTCCCGGCTGAGCGGGCTTTCATCTTGTTCGGGATGGCATCATAACAGGAAGGCGGATGAAAGATGGGTAGCGGGGAAGAGGCTTTCAGCTTAAGGGGCTTCCAACTTGGACCGGGATGGCATCTCGGCCATAAGGCGGGCGGGAAACGTCGGAGCAGGCCGAGCCGGGGGGGGGGGGAGTGCTTGGTTGACCTTTATCACGGTGGAGGGCAGCAACACTTGGGTGAAAGACGAGTGAGTGCGTAGAGCAAGGAGCGGTGTCTGGCAGATCTCCACCTGGCAGCACCCGAGCGAGCGGGCGAGAGACGAGTGAGTGCGTGGGGTGAAGAACGATGGTTTGGCAGGTCTCCTCTGTGGTGTAAGACGGCAACACCCGAGCGAGGCGGGTGAAAGATGAGTGAGTGCGTAGAGCGAGGAGCGGAAGCTCGGCAGACCTTCTCCATAGTGTAAAGGGCAACACCCGGGGAAGGTGGGTGAAAGACGAGTTGCTTGGAGCGAGGAACGCTGGCTAGGTAGACCCTCGTCATCGTGCGGGTGAAAGATGCATGAGTGCGTGGGGTGAAGAACGATGGTTTGGCAAATCTTCTGCACAGTGCAAAACGGCAACACCCGAGCAAGCCGGGCGAAAGACGTAAGGCAGTGAAAGACGAGTGAGTGTGTGGAGTGGGGGATGACGGCTTGACAGGTCTTCTCCGTGGTGTAAGACGGCAACACCCGAATGAGGCGGGTGAAAGATGAGTGAGTGCGTAGAACGAGGAGCGGTAGCTCGGCAGACCTTCCGCATTGTGTAGACGGCAACACCCGGGGAAGGCGGGTGAAAGACGAGTTGCTTGGAGCGAGGAACGCTAGCTTGATAGGCCTTCATCACGGTGTGGGATGAGAAAGCGTACGTGCAAGGTGGGTAAAAGACGAAGGAGTGCGTAGAGCGAGGAATGCAGGGATGGCAGATCTTTGTCAAGGTTCAAACGGCAGCTCTCGGGTAAGGCGTGTGAAAGACGAGTTGCGTGGAGCGAAGAATGCTGGCTCGGTAGATCATCATTGTGCGGGATGGAAACACCCGAGCAGGGCGGGTGAAAGACGAACGAGCGTAAGGAGCGAGGGATGTAGGCTTGGCCGACTTTCAGCATGGTGCAGAACGGTAACATCTGGGAAGAGTGTAGATGATTGAGAGCATGGGGCGAGAAGTTCAGACTGGTTGATCTTCCTTGTGAAATCGTCAGACCAAATCCAAGACGGACGAAAGATGGGAGCTTGTGAGGTCTTCAACATAGTCGTGACAGCTACGGCATCAGTGAGGCGGATGAAAGACGGCGAGGGAGCCGGAGCAGGGGCCGTCGATGAATGATCCAGTTCACAACTGCTTCCACGCCTGGACTGGTGAGATGTGGAGTTCCAACGTCGTGGCGGGAGAGGCGAGAGACTGAGCAACAACCCGGACTCGACGGCAATGTCCCGGCTATGGGCAGACCGGAGACGGGCCGAAGAGTGCAGTGTGCGGTGATGGGACGGCAGTGCCTAAGCTGCGTGTCGAAGAGTGGCATGGCTGAAGACAGGAACAGCAGAGCTGGAATCTTCATGCTGGCGGTCATCACGGTGGAAGTTCACAGGAAAAACGGACGAAAGACGAGCAGGGCTAGTCATCCAGACGTCTGGTAATGGAGAAGGCAGCAACCGACGACTTGATTTTCGCTCGAGACGTGGGGCCAGCCACGGTCGAGACAGGCAGCAGGAGGTGTAACCGGCTTCCAACTTGGTTCACTCAAAACGTGGGTTTTAGCCAGGAATGAGACGAGCAGCAGTAGACAGCAACGGGTGACTTGATTTTCACTCGAGATGTGGGGTAAGCCACGTTCGAGACAAGCAGCAAGAGGTGCAAACGGCTTCTGTCTTGGTTCTGACTTGATTTCCCCTCGAGGTAGAAAACAGCAGCGGCAGAGGGAATGCAGATGTCTTCCAACCCGACTCTTCACTCAAAGCGAGGGTTTAAAGCCACGAATGAGACGAGCAGCAGCGTGAGACAGCAATTGTTGTCTTGAATTTCATTCGATGAGTGGGGTGAGCCACGGGTGAGTATGTAAAATATATAGGGTGTTCAGATCTAAAAAAAAAAAAAAAATAAAATTAATAATATTATTATAATATATAGAAATAAATTGAGATATATATAACGAGACAAGCGGCAGGCGTGACGATGGCATCCAGCTTGGATCATCACTCAAAACGTGGGATTTAGCCACGAGTGAGACGAGCAGCAATGGATAGCAAGTGTTGGCTTGATATTCGTTCGAAACGTGGAGCGAGCTACGGTCGAGACAAACGGCAGCCGTGATGATGACAACCAGCTTGGTTCTTCACTCAAAAACGTGGAAATTAGCCACGAGTAAGACGAGTAGCGGTGGGCAGCAAGCAACTGTTGACTTGATCTTCACTTGATAATGAACAAGGTGGTGAATTCAAAGCACGGTAGCAAGTTCGATCGAGGTTGAAAACAATCGGGAGTAAGGCGGGTCGCTTGCAATGCGGTACATCCGGGAAACTGCTACGAGAAGCGGCCGAAAGCTGGAGCTCCGTCGAGGCGTGGTGGCGGGAAGGGCGGGCCGGTGGAGGGAGTGATTTCCGGTTGAAAGTGAAGCTGACGGGACCCGTCGTGGTTGCGGGTGCAGCCGGCCGGAACAACGATGAGCGACCGAGCAGGGTTACGTCGGCAGCTTGCGTACGGACTTCGGCAGATGATGGTAGGCCGTTCGGCAACACGGGCGTGTTTCCGTCCAGAAGTTGAAAGCCGAGGGAAGTCGCGGGTGCGAAAAGATTGGCGTTGACAGCTTGCGTCCGGACTACGGCAGTTGCCAGCGGCAACACGGGCGAAGAGAGTCTTGAATCGGACGAAAGAAAATGGCAGGGATCGGACCGACGGCGGCGTGGTCGAGGGCGGAGGTCCAACGGATGCCAAAGGTGAAAGTAGTCGTCTGCGGACAAAGGAGAGACATGAGGGGGAGCAGGTGAAGCGAGGGCTTCGGATGCGGCGGCCAACATCGGGTTTGGAAACCAATTTTCGTGTGAAAGCGGGAAACTATTTTCGGCGCGAGGTGGCGTGGAGACACCTCTGGAGGAAAATGAATGCCGATAGCGTGCGCGCTGTCGCTTTTATAAAGGAGGACTGCCGCGCGCATGCGCAGCAGGGGTATGCAAGCAGGCGGCTGAACAGAAAAAGAAACCTCCAGGGGAACATCACATTCGAGGAATGTAATGCTAAATTATCAGGTTAAGATGTTTTGGCAACAAAGAAACTACTACCTAACAATCCAGCAAACTTGATGATCGTGATGGACAACGTTCCGTGTCATTTAGTCCGACTCGACAAGGCACCAACAAGCAACAGCAATATGCCTAAAATGATTTCGTGGCTCAAAAAACAAATCTCCGTATACCACTGCGAGCTGATCGAGTTAATTTGGGCCCAAGTTAAAGACGAAATAAAAGCATCCAGCACAAAATGTAAAATTGTAGACGTCAAAACGTTACAACTGCTGCTGTAACCAATGTAACCCCTGTTGATTGGCAGAAATGCATTAACCATGTTGTAACGCTTGAAAACAATTATTGGGGCACTGATTATCTCATTGAAAACCGAGCCGAACCCTAATTATTGAAGTAACCAACAGCGACGATGTAATTTTGTACCACTCCAATAATCTCCCTAGCCAATGACGAAAATTTCCATTTTAGAGCTCTCATAGCTCACAACTAGCCGTCAAACATTTCGAAACAGCAGATATAATTTGTTATGTTTTGGACCCAGAAACAATTTCCCATTACAATTTATATAATAAACAACAAGCTTCTGACCTATTCTGTACAATCTTTTGGCTCTGTCAAAAACGGAGTTTGCATTTACAAAAGTTTGGATTTTCAGTTTTCAAGTTTGTATCCTCCAACAAAACATTTGGATAGATGTTTAACTGTTCACTCTACCTGAATGATTGAGTCAACTTTAAAGACTGAGTAAATATTTTGCAAATTGGTCATAGGTTCCCCCCCCCCCATAACTTCTGAACAGTTTATGTTATCAATTTGAATTTAGCTCAATTGGAAAGCTGGTGAAAAAACGCTTCGAATGGTATATTGGAATGTCCAAATCGGCCAAAAATTGGCGAAGTTATTAAAAAATCAGCTAGACACTAAAAATGTACGGTATTTCGGTATTACGCTAATACCGATTACGGTTTCGGTATTCAAAAAATACCGATACCACCCAGCACTATGAGTTAGTTTTCCGCTCGACTTAATCAGTAATGCCATTCGTTCGACTTATTACCGAATAATTGTAATCGATACCATAAATCATAACCTGTCACTGATTTAATTGGCCATATTGTGGGGTCAATATTGTGTATGCCAGAGTGTCGATTAAAGGCCCACTATTAGATGAATGATTGTTATTATTTAGCCTACCCATTTCTGTGCATAATTATTGCTTTTATACAATTGATTGCCCTTTTGCTATTTTGATAATAATGTTTGTTCTGGTCAAAAGTTCACTGGAATAGAACATTACAATGGAGCAATGGAGCTCTCATACAAACAAGCTGAGATAATAGAAGAACGTAAAACACGATCAGAGAGTGACCCCCAACGAAGCAGTAAATTTTGTTCGACGAAAATTTCAAAATAAGCCCAAACAATTTACCAAAGCTACTCGCGATCACAGTGAAGCTGGGGCATGTCAGTTATGCGTGTGGAGGCAACTATCCTCACAACGAGAGAGGCTGCCCTGCTAGAGGTAAAAACTGCAGAAACTGTGACAAATCATTTTGCGCGTATGTGCCGATCTGGCCAAAGCCAAACAAGACCATACCAAGCTAAGGAAAGAAGTGGACCGTCTAAGCGACCACAGGCTAGGAAAACAAATGCTGTAAGCGCAAACGAACAAAGCATAACCAGCGATTCATCAGACTAAGACGATGATGAACTAACAGTCTTATGAACTTGGGTACAGATAAAAAGCTACCAACCGTATAAGTGAAAATAGACAGTAAAGGTACCACCATTCTTCTAGATACGGGTGCATCAGTAAATGTAATTCCGCAATTTTGGAAACGATTTTCACACATAAATTTGAAAAGTAGTTCATTGCGTATGCCATTATGGCTACCATAATTAAACATGGTGGAAATGAGTGTGAAGCAGATTTCTATGTGATTGCTGAAGGTAAACAAGCACTACTGAGTTATGAAACTGCAACTAACCTAAAATTAGTGTGTATCAACACCATATACCATGTAGGCCTAAGTGAAAACTCAGAATTTGACGAGCTTTTATCAGCATTCCCTAAAATAACCAGTGGCATTGGCAAATTAAAAGGAGTACAAGCAAAGGTACATATGAGAGACGACATTCGACCTACAGTCAATACCAGATACCGGATTCCATTCCACCTCAGGGATATAGTGGAATAAAAACTCGGTTACAAAAATTAGACATTATCGAGCGAGCTGATGGCCCCACTACATAGGCATCGCCGCTGGTAATTGCACCAAAAGCCAATGGAGACATTTGTATTTGTGTCGCTCTATGTCCTGTGAACGATGCTGTGGAAAGAGAAAGACAACGACCGAGGAGGTAATTGCTGAAATACATGCGAATTCACCAAGATTGATATGCCTGAAGGCTACTTACAGATTGAGCTGGCACCTGAAAGCAGACATATCACTACTTTTGCCATACATACTGGACTATGGAGATTTAAAAAGGTACCATTTGGATTAAATGTCTCTTCAGAAATTTTCCAGAAGGAAATTGAGCGAGTCATCGCACCCGTCAAGCTAGCCCGAAAAGACCACAAGAAAAGATCAAAATCGCAAAACAACGGTAAAGGCTGTTCTGCAAAGGCTTTAGGAAGAAGGCCTCATTATAAAGAAAAAAAATGTGCGTACAAAAAGAACCAGGTCAAGTACCAGGGACTAATTTTATTAGCAGATGGCATATCAGCAGATGAGGAAGTGAATGCACTGTTACAGTTAAAGGCACCAACTAATGTTCCAGAACTGAGAAGCCTACTTGGTATGCTAACCTTCTGCGCGAGACTCATTCATGACTACGCTTCCCTAGCAGCGCCACTGAGAAACCTAACGAACAAGGACGTTGCATGGGATTGGACGCAACAACATGAGGACGCACTAAGAGAAATTTTGCAAAGGCTGAAAAATTTGGCTACAATAGCCTACTTCGACAAGTTGAAATTCACGGAAATAATAGTCGACGTGAGTCCCACGGAACTGGGAGCCATTTTAACTCAGCATTCGTCTGAGAACACCAATGACCACAAGATTGTGGCTTACGCCAGCAAAATACTGGCTGATGTAGAAGCCAGGTACTCCCAATGGAGAAGAGAGGCTTTAGCCGTCGTCTGGGGAGCGGAACACTTCCATTTATATGTGTATGGGTCCCGCTTCAAATTATAACAGACCACAAACCCCTTCAGGCCATCTCTTTAACAAGATAACCTACCAAGCACCATTCAGGATTGAACGCTGGAGAGCGAGGCTACATGCATACGATGTGGAAATTGAGTACCAACCAGGAAAAGATAATCCTGCAGACTATCTATCACGTCAGCAAAACAAAAAGGTCAAACAAAAGCCATCAAACCTAGAACATATCGCAGAAGAGTTTGTTAGATTTACGCAGACTGGAGGACTGACCGATGCCGTCACAGTTGACAAGTTGGACACTAAAAACGATCCACAACTGCAAATGGTCATTGAAGCAGTATCGAAAAATCAATGGCCTACAGATCAAGCAATACTGCCGTTCAAAACAATCCAGCATGAACGAAGGATGAAGACTTGCTTCTTAGAGGTAAACGCTTGGTCGTGCCAGCAAGCCTACACGATAAAATCATACGAATTACACATGAAGGACACCAAGGTGTCATAAAACCAAAACAACTACTCAGAGAAACATTGTGGTTCCCTAACTTGGACCGCAAAGTGGAGCTGCAACTTGTCAACAGCTTACCATGTCAAGTGACAACAAAAAAAACTCAAAGACCCACCTTTACAAATATCAGCACTTCCCACCAGAACTTGGCAAGAACTGAGTGCAGATTTTGCCGGACCATATCTAACAGGTGAATACATTTGGTGGTAATAGACGACCATTCTCGCTTTCCGGAGATTCACAGAAAGCAGTAGAACCAAAACTGGAGATGTTTTCATCATACGGGATTCCAGAACTGCTCATGACGAACAATGGTCCCCCATTCAACTCGCACGAGTTTAAGCAGTTTGCCGACAGGTTAGGATTCAAACACCGGAAAATCACCCCTCGATGGCTCCGCGCCAATGGAATCGTTTTAAGATTCATGAAAATGATGGGCAAGACAATTCGTACCGCAGTCATGCAAGGAAAGAACTGGAAAGCGGAGCTGAATACATTCCTACGCAATTACCGGGCCACCACACACTCGTCAACTAAGGTTGCCCCAGCGGACATCCTGTTTGGCCGAAGAATCCACACTAAATTGCCTGGATTAGATGACAAACCATCCAAGAAAGCAAAACGTCCAAGAAAGCAAAACACATCGTGCAGTGGATTGAAGAATTCAAACAGCGAATGGCAGTACCGCGAAATGAGAAATCATACCTCAACATCAAGGTTGGCACTTCTCAGGTTGGCGTTAAAGGCAAATTCTCACCCGCCTACTTCCCACAATCATTGAAGGTGAAACGGGTCACGACTAGAATAGCTCCTTTTTCAAGATCATCAGCGAGAGGTGTGCCAAGATCCAAAGACGGGGAGAGGTGTATCTGGAAGACAGCGATAATGACTATGATCTACCCCAGAGAAACGCAACCTGCCCACGACAGCAAGAAATCAGAATATACCCTGTTCGTAGTCGACGTCCACCACAAAGACTCGTTGAACAGTAGTAATTTGTTTTGTGCATGCTTACACTTGTCTTGTATCAGTACTCTTGTAAGAATAGGCTGTAATTCAACTTGGGGAGAGATGTAGTGTAGCAGCGCCACTATCGTATGCATCGCCAAGTAACCCAATGTGCTATGCAATGCGTGCATCTTCCTTCATTTATGCTTTATTACAATTGATTAGAGATCATTACATCTATGGGGTAGTTGTAAATGTTGCAAAAATAGAACCTTTACTTCCTTGTTCGTTCCTACCCTTGCCAAGAGCATTATACGTGAAGAGCGAAGGTATCGTGACTGTGGAAAATTCTGACGAAAAATGCTTTCTATATTCTGTTTTAGCCGCAAAGAAGATATGTTATGAAACTGAGGTCAAATGTTACGAACCGCTTTTGAATACTTTAGACCATTCCATGTTGAATTTCCCCGTGAGTTTAAAACAAATTGAATCTTTTGAACGAGCAAACAATTTGTCTATTAACGTAATTTCGTACAAGGGTTCGGTAAGATTACATCCGGTGAGAGATAATAAAAACATGCTAGGAGAAGTTATTGACTTGTTACTAATTGCTGATGAGGACAGAAATACTCTTAACTGTGGCATCGTCGATATTGATATGTTACTCCCATTTTATAGGTGCTGGAATCCAATAGAAAATTCTATTGTCGACACTGCTTCACGGCTTTTAGTAAGGAAAGTGTGATGATTGAACACAGAAGTAAATGTGTGAGACTCAACAGAGCTGAAGTACTTACCTTCCTACCACTCGGGTGCAACTTGTTAAAATTCAATCGCTACGACCGGCTCATCCGTGGGCGATTTATGCCGATTTCAAATGTATGCTGCTGCTCATACATAGTACTGGTATCGGTCCATCTTTGAGTCATCTACCGAAGTCAGCATGCATCCCCCTACTGGTTTTGAATATGTGGTTGTAGGCCAAGAAAAACACATCGTGAGTCAAAAATTCTACCTTGGCACGGACACGGTCAATGAGTTTTATAGATACATGAAGATTGAAATGAAAATGTTTGCGGATATTGTATCGCGACCATAACCATAACCCTTGATTGCGATAAAATCGCAAAATCGCTTCTCACAGAAATTTAATCTGGATGCTAGGAGCTTAACTACTATTCCCCTTGTCTTCCATAACTTAGAAGGGTATGACATGCATTTACAAATTTCTACAGCAAAAAAAATTGCCCTTCTGGAGTCGACGTTCTTACGAGAAACACTGAACACTTCACAAGTATGACCATTACGTGGTACTACCCCTCTGGAGGAAAGGATAATAACTTCCCCGTTAAGACTGAGATTTTGGATAGTTATAATTTTCTATCTTCCTCGCTTGAAATGTAGGCTAAGAACCACAAGAATGAACATTGAACAACCCACCTTAATTATTAAAACTGCTGGACTTGGTAGATTGGTTCGAGCCACAAGTGGATAAGGAATAATCTTAGATTTATTGGCACAGAAAGGTCACTACTCAACTATGGTATAAATCCTTGCTATTATATATCCGTGCCAGGATTTATTTGGGGTGCAGCATTGAAAAAAAACACAGCAGAACTAAAACTGTTCACGCATGCTGGAAAATATACCAGCACTTTGGGCATTATGGAAGAACAACCTTTATATAAAAAAGGCACTCAATTGCCAACAACAAATACCTATCAGATACTTACAAAGAGAGTCTGCCTCTAGTAGATTTGGATATCAACAACCTCTATGGACTAGCAATGACGGAATACCTTCTATCCAAGCTCACGATGTACAAATTTAACTACGAGTTCATGCATCTGAAATATGGAGATTGTGCGCATTTACTTTTCACCGATACCGACAGACTTTTCAACGAGATAGAGACAGACAATTTTTATTCCCATCTTTTGTACAGCATTAAAAACAAGCAAGTCTAGGGGAAAATAAAGGATGAGATGGCTGGCAACCTCGTGAAAGAATTTATTGGCTTGAAAGTTAAAATGTACTCAGTTCTAGTAGGGGAAGACAGCATTAGAAAGGTTAAAGGAATTAGTAAAAAAAAAGTCTCAGTCACGAACATTATAAGAAAGCTCTATTTTCAAAATCAAGCTCGAAGTCAAAGTGGACGAGCATTGAAGCAAGGACCATCAGCTTGCCACCATCAAAATTTCAAAAACGTCCATATCTCCATGCTAAACAATGCTAAGAGATTTGTGCTAAACAATGGAATAAATATGTTAGCGCATGGTCATTGTAAAACTGGTATAGAACACGAGTTTGTACCTGGTATATTCGATCACCTGGAATATTCTTGGAGGAAGAAGAAGCTGAAGAACTAGCTTAATTAGAGAGTGACGACGAGGAACTTTTTACCAAGAATAAAAAAACGAACCAAAGAAGAAAAAACGAACATTTTACCGGCCCCCAGCCAGGCCGGCTCAAAATGGTTTCTTTTGCTGTTAAAAGTGCTATACCTGTCAATTTTTGCATTATTGCCTCAATGATGCTGTTGGATACTTGACCTCAGTGACCCAACCGCGCATGCGCAGTCCTCCCTATATAAGAGCGGTGGCTACGCGAGCTCGCCATCTCTTTGTCTCTCAGCATAGTCAAAAGGTGACTTGAGACCCCCCTAAGGCTAAGGTATAGCACTTTTAACACAAAAGAAACCATTTTTAGCCGACCTGGCTGGGGGCCGGCAAAATGTTCTTTCTTTATGCTGTAGGGTGCTATACCTGTCAATTTTTGCATTGACAGGCCAACCTCGTCAAATTAGGCGGCAGGCACCTTTTGAGCGAGTTTCCTGAGGTTCTGAGGTGGTTTGTCACCTAGTGGAGTTCTTTGAGAGGGAGAGAGGAACACCCTTCAGAGATGGAGCCTTTTTGTATGAATTTCCCACCCTTCGTGTATTTGTTTTAGTTAAAGGGGAGAAAAGAAGGAGGTGACTATGGCAAGCCATAGGTGACATTACCTTGAATTCTTCATTCGCAGGAGCTAGTAGAATGGGTGGGATGAGTCGGGCATTAGAGTTTAAGTGAAGAGGTCCGGAATTGAAGGGCTTGGTTTGTTTTTCTTTCCACTTATTTTTTTTTTCTGGTTTTTTTTTTATTTTTTTTTTGAAGAGGGATCCATGTACAATAGGCTAGCCAGCCAGTGGATTTGTTTGTCTTAATGTCTTCGCTCGGTACGGAGAGTTTAAGAGATGGAAATTGGTTAAAAAGTTCGTTGTATGACGACGTGAAATGTACTTGAAAATTTTGAGGTGTGGTTCCGAGAGGTTTTTTTTTTTGAAAATGGAAAAAGTGTGGCCGGCTAGGGGGTCCCCTTCCTAGTTGGGGGGAGTGGGGCGAGATCGTAGGCCCATGCAGTATTGTCTGGCTTTAGACGTGCATGGGGTACAGGGAATGTCCGTTTTGGAGTCTCCGAGACGCCAACCATGTCGTGGTGTAGAGGGTGTGAGGAACTTGAATTGTCGTATTGCCAAAGGGAATACGTTTGTAGGTTGTGGGCAATGGATGTCGTTTTGATGGAGTTCCAAGCCTCAGAAATGTGTGTTTGTTGGAGGTGGAGAATGGAGTCGGGAACTTGAACAGGTTGTTGAATAGAGAGAATGGAATCGTAAATCACTATTGGTTGTGTTGGAAAGGATTCGGGCTTTAGATGTGGGTCGGAATGAGCGACTTGGGTTGAGGCCTGTGTTTGCGAGTATGTCATCTGTCAACTGCTTAAATTGGGCGGCGTTTTGAGCTTTAAGAGAATTTACTTCCTCTTTTAGTTTGCAGATCGAGGTGTGTTGCTGGAAAAAGGTGTCCTGCAAGTAAAGTAAGTACGGTTTGACTTTTTTGCATTTTTGTCAAATTGCTTCTTGGCACGTACGTTTAAGTGGAGTTTGTGGCGGAGAGTTAAAACTATTTTTTCATGATCCACCTCGACGATTTGATCGTCGTCAAGACCGTAGAGCGGAGGGGGTTCCCGACGGGCCGAGGCAGGCGTGACAACAATCTGTGGGGGCGGAGAGCCGGATTCCCTCAACGGAGTAATCGAGTCTAAATGAAGAGTGGTTTCGACTTCAAAATTCCCCGGGCGAGGGGAGAAGGGGGTGGCAGGAACTTCCCCTACTACTCCTTACTTTTTCATGTATCAACCCTGCTCTTGATTGATTGGGTCGTCGTGGGAAATCGTTATAACGGGTGACGATGGCGGATCTACAATGATTGCTGGATCTGGGTGGGTGGTAGTAATGTCCGGTTGGTTTTCGGAGACCACGGAGACTGTGCTAGTAGGCGTGTCGGTCGTTACAGAGGATTTCAGCCACGATTGCTGGGAAAGCAGTGTGTTAGTGGCCGAAGGAGGATGCACTTTGCCCGGAGTTGGGGGCACTGATGATGGAGTTGGTGAAGGGGAGGGAAGAGAGGATTGCAACTCGGCAAGAAGTCGTTTCATGGCAATCTTTTGGTTTTTGGCCTGTCTTTTACGTGTGGCAGACAGGAGCTGCCGCGACACAATTTCCCTCCACGTCTTGTGGGTGATTGTTACACAAATGGGGCATGGTCTGTCGTAGTAAACGCATTGCCTGTGGCATTGGCACACCGTTTTATGCGGGTCCAAACGTAGTGGATTTAAGAGTCCTGCGCAATGGCACTTCCCTGGATCATCTAGCACCGGAACACGGCCCAAGTATACATCTTCTTCGTCCTCCAACGTTACCGGCTTTTTAGTCTTGACCATGGTGAAATTCACAAAGTGGCAAACGAACGGTGTGGAGGAACACGGTGACGTGGGGCGCTAAACAATGCAGGCGTGAGTCAAACAAAAGGCGTGAGTGAAAGGTGGGAAAAAGCCGGAAGTGAAAGGCGGAAGGTGAGACCGAAGGGAGCGTTAGCGCGCATGGTGACCAGTCGGCCAACGTGTCAGAATTCGTGCAAAGAACCCCCGCTGAAGAAAGTTTTTGCCATTCGGAGCGAGATTTTTAAGGTGGTTTTACTCCCTCTTTTCTTTTTTGTGTGTGGAGAGTGACATGGCCCAAAAGAGGGTGAAGGGAAGGATGATGGTCTGAGGAGGCCGAAAGGGATGTGAGGTGGAAAAAATGGGAAGGGAGATAAGCCGACCATATTGAGAGGGGCTTGCGCCGGGGGTTGTGAGACTGTAGAGCGGGTGTCCATTGCGGCCTTGAAAAGAGGAGGCCGGGGCTGGTTCCCGAGAAGGCAAAGCCATGGTCTTAACGGTGTGGTGGAGTCCCCGGTGATGGAGTCCGGGCCGCAGGGAAAGGGCCATGTCGTGCAAGAGGCCCCCGGCCGAAAAGACGGCCCCCGGGGGGGGGGGGGGGGGCAGTAGAAGGTTGTTGTATTTGTATTTATTATTATTATTTATTGTGGAAAAGGATCCGAAATGGTGTATGTGTCCCCGAAGGGGAGGACAGTATCAGGAACGGCACAAGAACTAGCCAGCATGGGAGGTCTAGAGAACTTGGGAGACCATAGGGATGGTTCTCGGTGTCCTTGTGAAGGGAGGACAGGTGCGACCGAAAGGCGGGAGCCCATTCGGAAGGTGGGACGGACCCGGGTAGTCACGGAAAGAGAGCCACATTGTCTTCGAACTCGAGGTAAAGAGAGGAGGCCTTGCAAGAACCGGTCGAAAGGCAGGGCCTTGGAGTTCTGATTCCAACGAAGGGAGGGGTCCAGGTAGGGACGACCGAAGGGCGCCAGCCGGTTCAGAAGGAGGGACCCTGTTGTCTTCGAATCCGACGAAGGGAACGGTGCCACGGAGGGAATCTTGCTTGGAAGAGACGACCGAAGGCGAGCTTGAGTCTCAGCGAAGGGAAAGTTGGAACGACCGAAAGGCAAAAGCATTGACGGAAGGAGGATAGGTCCCGGTGGTTCATGGGAAGGATGCCACGGTGTTTTCGGTTCACTTGAAGGTCGGGTAGGCTTGCCGGAAAACAACCGAAAGGCAGAACCAAGTAAGGAAGGGGATGTAAGTAGAGGGGATGAGTTTGGTGGGTGTTTTGGTGGGGTGAAGACGTCACCGGCGGGAAAACTAGAATCGGCAGAAAGCTGGCCTTCTTCATTTTTTTCAAAAGATGGCACGTTGGTGTCGTTGACATTTTCGGATGGACGAAGCTTGATGGGTGGCCGCCATCGTTCTCCATTCGGCCAAGGGTATGGTTACACAGAGCGGGCAAGGAATGTTATAGTAATCACACTTTCGGTGAAATTGACACACACTCTTATGCGGGTCGTGTCGTGCGGGGATTTTGAGTCCTGGGCACGAACAAGAACTGGGATCGTCGATCACGGGAATACGGCCAAAGAATGAGTCCACGTCATCTTCTAAGCGTGTAGCACTTTTGATCTTTACCATGATTGAAGAGACACAAACCAGAACCTGGAGAATGCTAGGTAGATGAAAACGCAACAATTCGGACGCATTACAAAAAGTGGGAAACTCGTGGGCAAAGGAAGCAGAAGTGACAGAAGGGAGGCGGAAGCGACAGAGGTCGGGCCTCAGGTCGGGACAAGGCGAGAGAGGACGGCTACTTTCAGTTGAGAAGCGGTTGCTGACAGTGCGTTGGTGTGAGGACCAGACGGTGTCGTACGGAGGGGAGAGGCATTACTGGCCGTGAGCGGAGAGAGAAGCGGCCGGGCCAGAGGGCGTCAGTGGCGTGAGTGGGAGCCGTGGCGTGCGACAGAAGATTTGGTATGAGACAGGAAGTGTGGGTCCGTTTGCGTTACGTGCAAGAACAAGAACATGTCCACGGTGAGGGCACACCGAGTGTCGACGGGTTAACCATGGCCTGGAGTAGGTGACAAAGTGTAGTGAGATTCCAAATGAACGGCAGTGCAGGTAGCGTGACGTGGGAGAAATCCAACGATCGGAATAGCGACAGAAAGGGTGTCGTATGGACTTAGTGTCGACTGTTAGGGTAATGAGGAGTGCAGACGACGTGTCGCATGAGGAGAGAGACCGACGTCCTGATTGACGCTAGGAGAGTGTCGTGCGTGCTTTAGTGTCGACCGTGACGGGAGAAGGGTGCCAGTCATAGTTACCAAAAAGTCCCAATACAAGAAAAGCTATGGAATGTTGGAGAGCTCGACGAATGTTCCATGATGGAGGAGGGCGGTGGGGGTTTTGCTGATGTTTACAGCACCTGGAATTCCCAGGCGGACACCCATCCAAATTCTAATCGGGCCCGATGCTACTGACTTCGGTGAGCGGATGAGAACCGGTGTTTACAGTATGGTATGGCGAGAAACCAATAAGGTAAAAAATGATGGCTGTGCGACATGGGTGACGGAAGCAGATGCAGCCAAGCAGCGGTGAAAGGCGGCGTGGGATGGCCAAGGAGGCAAGTCGTGTGGATGACGGAAGGCGAGAGGGACGCCGTTGTGGAAGGCGAGACAGGAGACAGATAGTTGACTGTGTGGTAATAGCCGTGGAGATGACCGGGACGACATGACAGTCTGTGTTAATAGACAGAAGGAGCTTGACGTACGTAAACGTGCTTGGAGGCGTAAGGGAGGTGTCGCCAGCATGACGAAGGGCGGCAGGGAAGCCGTCGTGGAAGGCAAGGCAGGAAACAGCTAGTCGGCTGAGTAGAGCCACAGACGTGGATGTGATGTCGTACAGTGAACATGCTGAGAGGCGTAACGATGGTAATAGACGCTGTCTTGGAGGGCAACAGAAGGCGGTTGGAAAACTGTGATGGGATGCGGCCGGACGACCCAGGTGGGTGTCTGGGCGACAACAGGCGATCAGGCGACGTTGGGCTTCATTGGTCGTGACGTTTGGGTGTATTGGGCGACTTGGCCGAAGAGCCGGAGGGCAGTTATAGCAACTCCAGGGCGACAACAGACACGGAAAGGGAGGGGGGGGACAACCGACAACGGAGAATCCCTTGTCGTTAGTGGATTATCGTGCATTTCGAATGGAAGGGAGAAGTGTCAGCAGACGGTTGGTCATTGGAGACGGAGCGAAGCCAGAATTGTAGAAATTAGGACGTTGAACACCGGACATGTCAACCTGAAGCTGGGAGTGGTTTTTATTTTTTTTGTTAAGGAACATGGCTCACCGTTAACGGAAAAGGAGAGAGAGGGCGGGGGGAGCGAGGAAAAATTCCTGTTATGGCTCATACTGGGGTGGGGGAAGGTGAACCAGAAGGGCTTGCAGGAGGCGACTGAGGACAAAGCTAGAGAGAAGGCAAAGCTAGAGAAGAGGCCAAAGCCAGTCGGTGCCACTGATAGGCGGAAGCAAGGCCTGGAGCAAGGAAGGTGGTAGAGTGTGGGGCAGTCCCGAGAGGCAACGGGAGGGAGCCACGACGACTTCGAATCAAACGATGTAGGACATACGAAGGGGTCGAAAAAACGACATGACCTAGGCCGACGCCAGACAGAGAAGTACGGCCCGAAGTACAGTTCAGGTGTGGGGCGGTCCCGGGAGACAAAGGGAGGGAGCCACAACGTCTTTAAGTCCAACAGGCAGAACTTTTATTAGATGTAGCCGCAGCGGCGGCTTGAGACAAAGTTGGCAAACCCACCAGGATTTCCATTCTTATAGGGAGGATCGCGCATGCGCGATCGGATGACTGATGCGGCCAACGTGAACTGATATCTCAAGGCAAAGGCAGCATCGTTCACACAACAATGCAAAAATTGACAGGTATTGTACTTTGCAGCATAAAGAAACGGTTTTCTGCTTCTAGCGTCTAAACCGTTTATCCGATTGAAAATTAACTGGTTATTAATTATGTTTAGAATAAAATTTCCTTCAAAAAAGGTTCTATTCATATTTTTGGTAAAATGAATCCTTCTTGCCGAAATTCGTTTATTAAGTTACTTTAGGCCGTTACTGCATGTTACATGTACAATTCCTGGCTTTAAACAACTGCAGTACCCGTTCTAATCCGGATAAATGGACGTGATTAGGCTTAGATGAAAGATGAAGGTGTATATTTTCCAACAAGGGCAATTAAAATGATTTATAGTAATTAGAAGCTAAGCTAAGGCAGTTTAAAGATGGAACTTGTTGCAAAATAACGCAAAATGCACAGCGTTACACTGTAGAAAAACTATCGTAGCTTAGCTCCTAATTTATATAAATCGTTTTAATTACCCTTGTTATTACTTCATCTTTAATCTAAGCCTAATTACGTCCATTTATCCGAATTATAACGGGTGGTGCAGCAGTTCAAAGATGGAATATTTGATAAAATATATAAACTCCCGTAGCTTAGCTCCTAATTAATATAAATCGCTTTAATTACCCTTGTTGGAAAATATACATCCTCATTTTTCATCTAACCCTAATAACACCCATTTATCAGAATTAGAACGGGTAAGGCAGCTGTTTAAACTCAGAAATTGTATATGTAACGTGTCTTAACGGCCCAAAATAACTTAAATAACGAATTTCGGCAAAAAGAATTAATTTCTCAAAAAGTATGAATAGAACCTTTTTTGAAGGAAATTTTTATTCTAAACATAATTGGTAACCGGTTAATTTTCAATCAGATGAATGGTTTATACGCTAGAAGCAGAAAACCGTTTTGTTGTCGCCATTTTGGACGCCATCTTTAATTCCCCAAGGGTGCCAAGGTGGCATAATTTGTTTTGGAGTAGGGACATATTGCAGAACATCTCTGGGCAAAAACATTTTGTGCAGACAGTTTTTTTAGGTTAGGCCAAAAATCAGCATTTGGCAACTGGACTACTATGTTTGGTCGAATGTTTGTTAGTTTGTGCCTGTTAATATTATATGCGACCTGTCTGTTAGTCAGTGTTTTTAGTTCGTACTATGCACTTGACATTTGAAGGGGGGGAATGGGGGAGAGGGTTAAATAGCTTTTAACATTTTCCAAAGATACTAATTGACTGTACCAGTAACACGTTATTTTTCAACCAACAATTTAAAACAAACTAAATCAAAAATAATCCTTGACGTTTTTTCCGTCTGCAATAACATAAACATAATTTCTATAAAATTTGAATTTTCGATAATTTCATTTGATTATACATAATACTTTTGTGCTGAGAACAATAAACGTTTCTAATTAAACATATATGCACTGTCTCCTAAGTCTCGTTTTTGATGTATCTAATTATGTATATTTTTTTCGTTATCATTACTTCGTTGATTTTCGTATCGAAACTTTATTATTATAATTTTTCTGCAGGAGAGAGATTTCAAAATATTCATGCACAGTACAAGTTTCATCCATTGAAGTGAAGGTAATGAGGAATTTCTTGTTGTAGTGAAAGCTTGATTTGGATTCGGTTTTAGTTTATGTGAGTATTATGGAATGTCGTTTCAATTGTTGAAGTGTCTATTCTTTTAATGGATTGTAAATTCAATATATTTTGAGTCACGGTGCCATTTGGTAATTGGATTAGTGGTATTTGTTTTTTTCGGTGCCATTTGTCAATCGTCTTACCGATATCAGGTCGGTATTGCTGATCATGATCGTCGAGCCATATGTTGGGTAACCAACCATTTAGTGGAGGAACAGGGCTATCCAGTGCATACTTATAGAAACACAGCCTACGTACAGGATCTACGTACGTCCTTTCTGAGTTGTTCGGCGAGGGGGGGGGGTTGAGTGCTCGTGCATGTTCTTTATTTGCAAGTTTGATTACTTAGCTCTTTACGATTCTGTTGCAGCATGACCGTTGTATTCTTAAGAATAATTTTCGAGCACGGACTCAGTGCAATAGCTCTTTACGATTCTGTTGCAGCATGACCGTTGTATTCTTAAGAATAATTTTCGAGCACGGACTCAGTGCAACCCCGCTATGCCCGGTACAAGGAAGAACGCCAGAAGGATGGTAAATTCAGGGTTTATTCCAGGGCCACGCGGTCTGGCCTCAGGAGATGAGTTCCAATGGTTCAAGGATGCTCTGATCAGGGCTACTAGCAGAGCAGCACACTTCAGGAAGAGATCTTAGCTGGTTAGGGACTAGCTCCTAGAGTGAGGCTGAAGGGGGCTGCAAGGCCTTAAGTAACTAGAGCTGCAGCCAGTACCTGCCACTGGTGGTGCAAGGTACTTCCTGTACTATATCCTGGTATCCCATGAGCCATCTCTGCTAGCAGCTACCCCTAGGGGCAGGGAAGGCCAGAGCCATTCTGACCACTGATCTCCAGGGACTGGACCGTACATCAAAATACATAGCATTACTGGAATACATTAATAAAGATAAAGAGTATACACAATACATAGTATGGAGCCATAGCATCGAGGTAAAGAGGCCCACTAAGGCCCTAGCTTAAGGAGTAGGAGGAAGCTATGGAAACCGTCGTTGCAGAGGTCCCGCCTCCGAAAAGAAGCGCCCTCGCTTCGTCAAGGTAAGTGAAAATTATTCATTAAGCTTAGTCATTTATTCATATAATAATCAAGGTTCTCAGAAATTATTCAAAAATAATACCAAGAAAGCGCGCATTAACAACAAGTTAAAATTAAGGATGCTATGGGGACGTTTAAGCTTTTTATCTGCTAATAATTGAATCGTTTGACTGTTCCAGCAGGGTGATATTACCTATGCGCACTAGTAACGTTTTCTGTAAGGTCTGGGAAATCTTTGAGCGTCAAAATTCAGACATTATTCCCGTCAAAACCCGCTACGCAAACTTAATTACTTGAACATTTTCACGAAAATTATGCAGAAGCAAAAACGATTTTTCAACCTTCAAAATACAATCACAGTCAATCAGTGCCAAATACAGTCAAGAAAAAAAAACTAAGTGCTTGATGCACGAAAATTTACTTGAAAAAAAAAATTGTAACCATTAACCATCGGCTACCATTATCATTAGCTAAGAAAGATTTTTACTACAAAATCTTATTCGTCAAAATCGGTTGTCAAATATCGGTAAGAACGCGTGTCAAATGTGACTAACGCGGTAACAATCAGCTAAGCTTGACTCGAAATTAGCTTTTAATTGCTGTTAAAAAAAGAAAAATTGTCTCCTTAAGTAAACATTAGCGTTAACCCCCGAGTGTCACCAGATTATTTGCATTTAAATGCTATTTCTTTTAGTCTACAAGGAACACAACGATTTGCATGCGAAATTATTTTTAGACCTAATTATTTCCGATGTAAATTGGTGCCATTTTTTTCATAAAATAGCAGGATTTGTCACTTTTAGGACGATTTCGTATGTAAACCTTAGTTCCGATCTCAAATTCTTTACTAGTTTTATTCTTATCTGCCTTCGCAGCACGATGTAACTTAGCTGCCTGACATTTGCGTACAGCTCTCCTAACTATCGCACGCATGCGTGACGTTAAGTTTAAGATGTGTAATGGGTAATTAACTTCGTCCGTTTGTACTTTACCGACAGGGGCTTCGGGCATTCGTAACTCCCTGTCGCTAACATACTTGGGGTGAAACCCGTCACCGAATCAGTTGCTGAATTTAATGCCAACTGTAACTGCTTCAAACGTAAATCCCAATTTCTATGACCCGATTTTTCGTCTTGTACGTAAATTGCTAGCATTTTTGTTATGCCATTGTAGGCATAAATTCTTCATTATTTGCCCCCTCAATTATTGGAGCTATCAGAAAAAATTTCCGCTGGCACACCATGCCGTGAAAACACTTCATCAATGAGTGCTTTTGCTATAGTTTTAGCTTCAGCGTTTCTTAGAGGAATCAACTCAACCCAATGACTCCACTTATCAAGCACCACTAGGATGTAAGTAAAACCGTTTGTACTCCGTACCAGTGAGCCTTTCAGATCAAAAACAATACTCTCCCATGCTTCCTTTTCAGTTACCATCATCGTTTTAGCCTTCTTACGAGTCTGTTGCACCTTATGGACCTGAGAAACTTTACACGTCCTTACATAATTTGAAATCAACTTTGAAGCGCTCAACCATGTGTACAAATAAAATATGCATTTTATTGTCTTGTAAACACCCATATGAGGACCTGTAAACGTATTGTGTACTAGCTGAATAATTTTCTTTTGCAGCGAACGGGGCACCAGAATTTTCAAATTCGGCGCATCAACAACATCTTTATTAACATTCACATAAATTATTCCGTCACTCACAATTGACTTTGGCAGGTATTTCAACACAAATCTATGAACTGAAGGCGAATCATACCTTATTTCCTTCGTTTCTCCTTCCAAAGCTAATTGTAATGCTAACGTGTATCTGTCCTTTAACGTTTCTGCTCTAATTTGATCAAGTGTAATCTGCTCAATATCGATCTGATTACACAAACAATTGTTGTTAAAAACATTGACAATTTTGACCCGTTCGTTCATCCATAGCTGGTATCAAGATTGGATTAGTGATAGGAGTAAAGTCTCTTTCAGATTCGTATCGTCTAGACAACACATCAGCGATACGATTCTGTGCACCTGGGATGAAGCAGATCTTAGCGTCCAACTGAGATAACTCCACAAGCCACTTCGCTAAGCGTCCTGTCGGTGAGCTTACCTTGGATAAAACCGAAAGAGCCCTATGGTCGCTAAATATTGTTATCACACCCCCTTCTATGTATCTAAGCCACTTACACATTGCCCAAATAATACTTATCAATTCCGTTTCACTATTAGAAAATCTCTGTTCAGCAAATGTCAAACGTCTAGAGATTATATCTGTGGTTTTCTTCTTAGTGAGTGGATCGACCTAATATAAAATCGCTCCAGCCCCAGAGAAGGATGCGTCTGCCATAATTATCCAAGGCTGATTGTAATCAGGCGCTGCTAACAAGGAAGCGTCTACTAACATCTTCTTGATTTTCTGGTAAGCTTGTTCCTGCTTCGCCTACCAGACAAATTTCGGTATTTTACCTTTTAGCACCGCAAATAGAGGCGCTGCAATCGCCGAGTGCGACATCACAAATCTACGGAAAAAACCCGCCAAACCGAGAAATTTTCGGAGCTCATTAATGCTTTTGGGGCGTGGTCAATTCTCCAGTATCTCCTTCTTACTAGGATTCGACAAAACCCCCTCACTCGTAACCTTATAACCTAACAGGGTTATTTCTTTCTTACAAAAGTCTGTCTTCTTTCACGACCCTAAATCGTTAGGGTGTCCTCGATTGCCATCAAGTGCAATCGGAATTCTTGTGACATAATCGAGATATCATCAAAATAGCTCTGTACGTTCAGATAATGTAGAGGGGCGAGCATTCGCGAAACTGAGGCACAGAAGAATGCTGGTGCTTGCTTAACCCCAAACATGATTTTGAAAGGAGTAAAATTTCCGAACGGGGTGCAAAAAGATGACACCTCACCTGCTCGTTTCGTCACCCCCACTTGCCAGTATGCCTCGGTTAGATCAAAAAGTGTTAGGTACTTGCTCTTAGGGCACCTCTGCACCCTATCATCAATTCTAGGTGTTGGAAAGTTTTGCATCTTGCTTATTTCATTCAATTTATTGTATGCTATCACAAAACGCGTGGTGTTATTCTTCTTGGGAATGATAAACGCCGGAAAACACCATGCACTCGTGTCTGGGGACGATAATCCCAAGCTCCAGCTTCCGATCTACATGCTGACGTAATTGCAACTCTTTAAACTTCGAAACTGGATAGAGCTTCAACGCGATTGGTGGGTGATCGCCAACATCAATATCCATAACTGGGCTTATTAAACCAATTCTCGAACTGAACACAAATCTATATTTCATTAATACCTTGAACAACTGTTCTTTTTCGTCATCTGTCAAAACATCACTCATTTACTTTATTACGAATGTCTTGCTCTGTAGCACAAAACTCATCTGGTTCTATGGGTGTAGCAGTTGCCTGGGACTGAGGAATTTGTTTATACCCGGCTCCCGATTCAGCTTGTAGATTTTCGAAGGTTTATCCTGCCAAAACCAAGTGTTCGACGCGAAATTTGGCTGTAAACCCGTTGACTGTTGAAAATCTACGCCAAGAATTACTGGCTGGATTGTTTTCCATCAAGATGAGTGGAAAAGTTACAGTTCGTTGCGCAATCTTAAACGTAGGCAAAACGAAACCCGGACACTCAACGAAACGAGTATCGGCGACCCTAACCCGATAAGGACGTTGCGTGAATTCACATCCCATTTTTAACAAGTCATCTTTTAGTGAAATATTTACGTAGGACATTGTACTGCCACTATCGAGTATGGCGTCTGCATATTCTTTACCGAATTTAAGTGAAAAATATGCACATGGTGCTGGTGTAGGCTCAACAAGATCGCCTAGACAATTTCTGTTAGGAATTGGTCGGTTTTGAAAAGAAGACACGCCATGTCCAGCTTCACCGACTAAAACTGGATGGCTTTCGGGTTTTTTGGCACAAAATCCTGTGCATCAGAATCCAACTCAATTTCTTGAAGTTGTGCAACAGTGCTTCTATTCGGAGGATAACCAATAGCAGGATTTACACGACAGTTTTGTGTTTCGTGCGACGAATTTTTACACTTCGAGCACCAAATTCCCACTACACTTCGAGCACGACTACCACTACTATTATTACTACCACGACCACGGCTGTTAAAAAAAGTTCGTCCATTTCCGCGGCCATTGCTACTATTTGAATTACTGCTATTGCTGTCGTTTTTCCTAACTGCAACCTAATTTTGTTGGTGATTTGACCTATTAGGGCAGAAATTATAAGTCCACCCAACCATATTACAAATGTTACAAGTGTACTTTGCATCGTACTTAGGCAAGAAACTAGTGCTGCTATTTCCATTACCTCTACCACGATTTCTAGTGTTACCAACATTTGAAACTCCAGTTTGGATTGGATTAGCATGCCTCCTTTGAATCCTATTTTCCAAGAAAAGACCTTGCATTTTAAAATCTATCAACGAAGTGAATTTTCTTGACATCTTAGGCATGTGAAAAGTCGAATTCAGTGTTTCCAAAATAGCCTCAATTTGATCAAAAAATCACCGATTCTAGCACCTGTGTTTTGTAAACTATCTGTGCATTTATTACAATTCTTAATGAAACTTTCATTTTCTTGCATTCTCATAGTTTTAACCTTAGCAATTAGGTTATACCCATGTGACTGTACTTCAAACTTTGCCAAAAAGAACATTTTTCTGGCCCTCAGCCAGGCCGGCTAAAAATGGTTTCTTTGTGGGTAAAACATACTTAACCTGGTAATTTAGCATTACATTCCTCGAATGTGATGTTTCCCTGGAGGTTTCTTGCGGTGCGCAGGCGCTTGCTTGCATATCCCTACTGCGCATGTGCGTGGCAGTACTCCCTTATAAAAGCGTGAGCGCGGACGCTTACGGCATTCATTTTTCTTTCAATGTGTCAGGCGGTGACTCGAGAGGGGAGGCAGGGCAGGAGTTAGGTTAAGTATGTTTTAGGCACAAAGAAACCATTTTTAGCCAGCCGGCTCGGGGCCGGCAAAATGTTCTTTCTTTGTTGTCAAAACATCTTAACCTGATAATTTAGCATTATCAGTAGACCTCGTCAAAGTTTGGTGGGGGGCACCGTCCTGACGAGCGCCCTGGGATGCAAGCAGGCCGTTTTCCCCCAAATAATTTTTTCCTGGAAGAGACAAATTAGCACTTTATTCAGAACAGGTGAAAACAGGAACTTGGACCTCTTTCGTAGGATTTGGTGGCCCTGAAAAGGGCCGTTGTTTGGGTCTTGCTTCCTTCTGGATGGCTTGCTTCCTTCTGGATGGCTTGCTTCCTTCTAAGTGGTTTGCTTTCATCTGGGTGGCTTGCTTCCTTTAAGGATGGCTTGCTTCTGTGTTCTGCGTGCTTAATGGGGGGTTGACTACAGTTCTGGCTGCGACGATTGGTCCCAGCCGGTGTAGACCCGATTCTTCTGACATGTCCCTGAGGTAGTGGGAGGTGAAAGTCGATTGATGGCGCCAAGACGCTGCTGCTAGGATTTCTTCTATTGGAATGGCGTTATGGTGGGCCCATGATGTGGAGATAGCTCTCACTTCGTGAGCCGTCACTCTCATGCTCTCCCACTCCAAAGGAGGGAGTGGGGGGAGGGGGGGAAATCGGGAGAGAAGGGTATTTGTTCGTCCGGGCGGTCCTGATTGATTGCAGGGTTGTCTATGCGGTGGTGGTGGAACGGTCTTACCATCCATCGGCCGTAGGGGATGAGGTTCGCCATAGCATCCATCTTCCCGATGAGGGAGTTTAGTTGTCGAGGGGAAAAACTTGTTTTTGACCGAAAGAGACGGGCGTGGAGAAGGTCTTCTATCTGTTCCGGGGATGGGGCAATACTTGCTGTGCGGAGGTCGAAAGAGGCTCCGAGAAAGGTGAAGACTTGTGCTGGTATTAGGCGAGATTTTGAGTAGTTTATTCCGAAGCCCAGTCGGTTTAATAGGGAAATAGTCTTGTACTTGTTCCGTTCCAGTGGGAGACGATCCGGGTTGTTGAGGGCCCAGTCGTCCAGATAGGCGTTGGCCTGAATTTCGTTTTGGTGTAGGCTTGCTAAGATTGGTTTGAGAACCGTTGTGAAAATTCTGGGGGCTGCGTTCAGGCCGAAGGGAAGACAGCGAAATTCGTAAACCTTTTGGTTGTAGATGAACCGAAAAAGGTGTGTGATAGCCGGGTGGAGTCGGACATGGAGGTAAGCATCTTCCAGGTCGATCGAGACTGTCCAGTCATTTTGTTTGAATGAAAGACGAATTGATTCGAGAGTTTCCGTCTTGAAGTGGTTGTTTAGTATGAATTTGTTGAGAGGTTTTATGTTGAATATTAGACGGGAGCCTCCTGACTTCTTTGGTCGGGTGAAGACGGAACTGTAGAAGCCCGGGCCTGGCTTGCTGCATACCCGTATTGCGTCTTTCCGAAGGAGTTCTGAAATTTTGAAGGAAAGTAGTGGGGTAACTGGTGGAGAGAAATCCCATGGCGGTGTCGGCAGGAGCGGGGGTTTTGAAATAAATTCCGGATGAAAGCCGTATTTGATAATGAAAAGGACCTCTGTGTTTGATGTTAATTGTAGCCAGGTTGGGAGGAATCGGCGTAGTCTTGCGCTGACTGGAAAGCAGGACGGGTGAAAGACGTCATTTTTGTTTTTTCCGAAAGACGCTTCTGCCCCCTGGCGATGAGTGGCGGCTTCGTCGGTCTGGAGTAGCGGCTCACTTCTGGTTGCGCTGGCCGGGGCGAGAGCGAGGCTGGTCCGCCCGAAAGGGCTGCGGGTTTCTCGGATGAAAGTCCTTGGAGCGAGGCGATGGAGCGGGAGTCATAGACTTGTTCCAATTATCTGCGGGGAGGCGAGGAATAGGCTGTTTATTCTTCAAAGCCGGGCGAAAGTTGGAAGAGATTTGTTTTAGTGGTTTCGGTTTCCTAGAAATGTCTAAGTGAGGGGCGAGAGTTGGGATTAAACCACGGAAGAGCATGTCCGACTCGTGAATGGGCTGATTCCGGAGACTGTGCATCGTGGAGACTTTCAAGTTGGCGGCGGATGAAAGAGCAATATCCCGGAGGAGTAAGGTGTTCTTAAAGAGAGCTCTAGTGCCCCAGTTGATGGAATGATACGTGGCGAAGCTTGCCTTTTGAAAGAGCTGCATGATTAGGGATGAAAGATTGCGTAGTTCTTCGGGACTTGCATCCGGAGATAATTTCTCGCACAAGGCGTTCACTGCAGTGTTGAGAACGTCGGCTTGCGACGCGGCACGGAGACTTAGCCGTAAGCACTTATCGTTTTCGTACAGGACGAAAGTTGGGATGTCAGCTTTCTTGGGGATCGATAAAGCGGTGCCGAAGTCCATCTTTACTTCGCTGCCTAAGAACTCGCACTCAGGGTAGGTTGCAAAGTTATTCGGGTTAGTGGCGCCATCGCCAAGCGGGCGGAAATAACTGCTTTCACGTCCAGGTCGAGGAGGTGGTGGTTCTTTGAGAACGAGGGGGTCGCCTTTGCCGAGCAGGGAACCTTCATTGCTGAGGAGGCATGTTAGCAGTGTGGTGGATTGTCCAAGAAGGTTGCGGGGTTTTGAGTCTTTGTCCCTAAGGGCGAAGCCGAAGCCAGTTTTAAGTCCACGGTTAATCACGGGAGCGTCGGTTGACTGCGACTGTTTGAAAAGAAAACAGTCGGGAATAGTTTTTTCGACCGTCTTTAAAGCCAGGGAAAAAGTCAGGTCGTCAGCGGCGTCGTCCGGGAAGTGGATCCTCTTGCCGGACGAGCAAGGAGCGGCCGGCGGCGGCGCATCAGCGTTAGCCATGGGGGTGGCAGCAGGAGAGGGTTGCGGGCGAGAGGGAGAAGACAGCCTACGTTTCTTGGGGGCGCCCGCGGGAGACGGCGAGTCCCGTTTGCGGGAGTTGCGACTGGAAGCAGAAGTTATCCAGGCTTGCGTACGAGCGTGACGAACGGAGGATGTGCAAGAGGGAGGCGGCATGGGATTGTCTTGCATTACACAGACCGTCTCCTTAATAATGTTCCGGACTTCGCTACGGGAGACACTTCTGCCTATTCGGGACGAATTGGATGATAAATCCAAGGGAGAATTACGAACCAGTGAGCGAGAAGCAGCTGCCGCAAGTTGAAGGGATTTCTTAGCTTCACGATAGATGACTTTTGCCCGTTGAAAGTCCTCTTGTAGAGCCGTAAGGTCCAACGGCTCGGCTGGCGGGGTACGCTGGCCGGGCTGCAAGGGAGAGTCCGTGAACACATTGACGCTTGAAAGTGGTGCTTCAGTAGGGATCGGGCCAACGGTGGCGAGGTCGAGGGCGGAGGTCCAGCGGTCGCCGAGAGTGAAAGCTGTAGCTTGCGGACGAGAGAGAGCATGAGAGGGAGCGGCGAGCGAAGCGGGAGCTTCGGAAGCGGCGGCCATCATCGGGTAGAATCCAAATTTCCGTGCGAAAGACAGGGGAACTGCGGCGCGAGGTGGCGTGGAGACACCCCTGGAAGAAAAATGAATGCCGTAAGCGTCCGCGCTCACACTTTTATAAGGGAATACTGCCACGCACATGCACAGTAGGGATATGCAAGCAGGCGCCTGCGCACCGCAAGAAACCTCCAGGGGAACATCACATTCGAGGAATGTAATGCTAAATTATCAGGTTAAGATGTTTTGGCAACAAAGAAACAAGGTTTTAAAATTCTCCCAACTAGAAAAAGGTTAATTTGCCAAAAACCAGTCAACAGCATCCCCTGTTAACCATGATGGAACAGTTTGGTGGATAAAAAATTTCTCATCAACCTTTCTAACCTTTAAAATTCTTTCCAATTTCATAATAAAAGCTAAGGGGAAAATTTTGTCATTCAACCCATTAAATTCTCCTATTTTCAAAGCTTCCATTTTAGGCAAGAGTATTGACATTTCAACAGCTCTCTGGTAATTATTCTGTGATGAACAGCTAACAACATTTGAACTACTACCAACTAGATTACTGCTAGGTGTCATAACAGGTGAACTGAAAACATTAGTTGTTGAAGTTAAAATGGTGGCTTAGGCACAGCACCCGAAGCTGGCCAACTAACAGGATTTATGCCTCCCCATAAAAAATTAACTACTGAATACAGTTTAGCACTCAAATCCAAGATGGCAGTGTAGAATTACTAGCTGAAAAAGGTTGGTTAAAAGAGTTGGGCACATAAGTAGGCATTTGAGCTGACACTTGACTAGGTCCAGGCAAGGGTGCAGAATAATTTGGCATTTTAGACACAGTCACTGAAGGCTTGCCAAGCATTCGGAACACTGGGTCATTTGGTAAAATAGAACATGTTTGAACTTGTCCAGAGGGGTCAGTCCATGTTAGGGTCACTGGAACTAGCTGCTGTTGCTGCAAATTAGCAGTTGTTACTGAAGCTACACAAAACTAAAGCATAATGGTTCGTAAGCATAATGGTAAAATCAACTGGTTACCAATTATGTTTAGAATAAAATTTCCTTCAAAAAAGGTTCTATTCATATTTTTGGTAAAATGAATCCTTCTTGCCGAAATTCGTTTATTAAGTTACTTTAGGCCGTTACTGCATGTTACATGTACAATTCCTGGCTTTAAACAACTGCAGTACCCGTTCTAATCCGGATAAATGGACGTGATTAGGCTTAGATGAAAGATGAAAGTGTATATTTTCCAACCAGGGTAACTAAAGCGATTTATCTTAATTAGGAGCTAAGCTACAGCATTTTACCTACGTTGTAGCTGTGTTTTTTGATATAATTTACCACAAGTTCCATCTTTGAACTGCTGCATCACCCCTTCTAATTCGGATAAATGGACATGATTAGGCTTAGATGAAAGATGTAGATGTATGTTTTCCAACAAGGACGATTAAAATGATTTATAGTAACTAGAAGCTAAGCTACGGCAGTTTAAAGACGGAACTTGTGGCAAAATAACGCAAAATGCACAGCGTAACACTGTAGAAAAACTATCGTAGCTTAGCTCCTAATTTATATAAATCATTTTAATTACCCTAGTTGGAATTCGTCTAAGCCTAATCACGTCGATTTATCCGAATTAGAATGGGTGGAGCAGCAATTTAAAGAAGGGGGGGGGAATTGAGGCTTAATGGCGCGTCGACAACATGGTCATTAGCGCCAACCTCAGTCACAGTGCAGTGGTCCGGATTGCCACTGCACCACACATTACAGAGATGTTATTCAAACCCCAAATCTAAATCTTGTCATTTAAAGATGGAACTTGTGGTAAAATAGGAAGAAAAGCACAACGCTTACAACGTAGATAAACTGCCGTAGCTTAGCTCCTAATTAATATAAATTGCTTTAATTACCCTTGTTGGAAATTATACATGTTCATCTTTCATCTAAGCTTAATCACGTCCATTTATCCAACTTAGAACGGGTACTGCAGCTGTTTAAAGATAGAACTTGTGGTAAATTAGAGCAAAAAGCACAGCGCTACAACGTAGGTAAACTGCCATAGGTTAGTTCCTACTTAATATAAATCGTTTTAATTACCCTTGTTGGAAATATACTTCATCTTTCATCTAAGCCTAATCACGTCCATTTATCCGAATTATAACGGGTGGTGCAGCAGTTCAAAGATGGAATATGTGATAAAATATATAAACACCCGTAGCTTAGCTCCTAATTAATATAAATCGCTTTAATTACCCTTGTTAGAAAATATACATCTTCATTTTTCATCTAAGCCTAATAACATCCATTTATCATAATTAGAACGGGTAAGGCAGCTGTTTAAACTTAGAAATTGTATATGTAACGTGTCTTAACGGCCCAAAATAACTTAAATAACAAATTTCGGCAAAAAGAATTAATTTTTCAAAAAGTATGAATAGAACCTTTTTTGAAGAAAATTTTTATTCTAAACATAATTGGTAACCGGTTAATTTTCAATCGGATGAACGGTTTATACGCTAGAAGCAGAAAACCGTTTTGTTGTCGCCATTTTGGACGCCATCTTTAATTCCCTAAGTGTGCCAAGGTGGCATCATTATGTTTTGGAGTAGGGACATATTACAGAACATCTGTGCAAAAACATTTTGTGCAGACAGCTTTTTTAGGTTAGGCCAAAAATCAGCATTTGGCAACTGGACTACTATGTTTGGTCGAATGTTTGTTATTTTGTGCCTGTTAATATTATCTGCGACCTGTCTGTTATTTCGGTGTTTTTAGTTAGTACTATGCACTTGTCAATTGAAGGGGGGGGGGGGGGGAATAGGGGAGAGGGTTAAATAGCTTTTTACATTTTCCAAAGATACTAATTGATTGTACCAGTAATACGTTAGTTTTTAACCAACAATTTAAAACAAACTAAATCAAAAATCATCCTTGACATTTTTTCCGTCTGCAATAACAAATATAATTTCTGTAAAATTTGAATTTTTGATAATTTCATTTGATTATACATTATACCCTTGCGCTGAGAACAATAAACGTTTCTAATTAAACATATATGCACTGTCTCCTGAGTCTCGTTTTTGATGTATGTAAGTTATGTATATCTTTTTCGTTATCATTACTTCGTCGATTTTCGTATCGAGACTTTATTATTACAAATTTTTTGCAGGAGAGATATTTCAAAATATTCATGCACAGTACAAGTTTCTTCCATTGAAGTGAAAGTAATGAGGAATTTCTCGTTATAGTGAAAGCTCGATTTGGATTCGGTTTTAGTTTATGTGAGCACTTATGGAATGTCGTTTTAATTGTTGAAGTGTCTATTCTTTTAATGGATTGTAAATTCAATATATTTTGAATCACGGTGCCATTTGGTAATTGGTTTAGCGGTATTTTTTTTTTCGGTTCCATTTGTCAATCGTCCTACCGATATCAGGTCGGTATTGCTGATCATGATCGTCGAGTCATACGTTGGGTAACCAACCATTTAGTGGAGGAACAGGGCTATCCAGTGCATACTTATAGAAACACAGCCTACGTACAGAATCGACGTACGTCCTTTCTGAGTTGTTCGGCGAGGGGGGGGGGGGGATTGAGTGCTCGTGCTTCATTTTCTTTATTTGCGAGTTTGATTACTTAGCTCTTTACGATTCTGTTGCAGCATGACCGTTGTATTCTTAAGAATAATTTTCGAGAACCCTTGGTTCTTGTCTAAGCAACTGTTTGTGCTTAGGACCATATTCATAATGACAGCTCAATGTGAGCTAAGCACGAGCTCGAGCTCAGCTTAGCAATTTGGTATTCATAATGACAGCATAGCATGAGCTGAGCATGGACTCAGGCTATGCTTTGAGGCAGCTGACTTTGCAAAGTTCGAGTCTCGCTCAGTTCGTAAGCATAATGGCAAAGCCAAGTCATGGACGTGGACGTGGCTGCACGGCCTAACATCGACTTTGGAACGTCAAATAAAATGCACATCACGTTGTGTATTTTTTAATTTACCGTTCCGAAATGGATTGGTTTAGGGACGTCCCTGGGCCATGGGCCGCTGCCCCCTGGGCGCCGGCTCATGGAAAGGATTGGGAGGGGGGGGAAATAAATTTTATTTTATTTTTAATCAAGAATAAAAGATAATTGATCAGTGATAAGAGAGTCAGTTGAATTATCAAATAGATTATTTTTATTACCTCAAAAGGATAAGACGACATTTTTCGTCTGCCCCGAATGAACTCAGAAAATGTATAAAAATTGAAAATAAAAAATAAAAAAAATGAATATACCCGCCCGGTGACAAATTTAAAAGTAGTAATCGAGTGTATAATAGCAGTAATATTCCAGGGGGCGGGGAGCGGAGGAAGCAATCGCCAAGATGAGGGCAAAAATCTAAATTCGAGGGGGGAGAGGGAGCAAGAGCAAAGTTGATATCAACAATCCAAAATTGGGGATGGAGGTGTTCCAGATCGATAGTTCGCCGTGGAAGAAATTTACCTTTAGCCTCCCGTGTCCCTGATCCATTTACCCTGTATGACCTACCATTCTGTTTGAATATTTACAGCTCATGTGCTTCACACGTTTATTCATCTGTCTTCTAGCTCAACTCATTGCTAGCATGGCCACGGTAGTTTGCGGCAATTCGGCTGACAATGTATATTTTCACTGCCACCATAGGCACCCACAGACTTTTAAGACCATATTCATAATGACGGTTCAGCGTGAGCTAATCCATGAGCTCGAGCTCAGCTTAGCAATTTGGTATTCATAATGACACCATAGCATGAGCTGAGCACGAACTCAGGCTTCATTGTGAGAACGACTTTGTGAAGTTTGAGCCTAACTTCGTATACATAATGGCAAAGTCAAGTAGTAGCTCATGCTCAAAAAGTGAGTCAACTCAAGAAATCCTGCCTGGTCGTGACTAGACTTTGGTTTTGCTTTGGATGTCAGCTACTCTGCATAACATCCATTTGGCTGCACGGCCTAAAGCTTTTGACGCGTTGCCTTTTTTATTTACCGTTCCGAAATTATTTCCTTTAGGGACTTCCCTGGTTAGGGATGGGGCGTCGGACAAAAGTCTAACTGGAAAATCGTCTAATGGGATAATTGCTTAATATTTGCATAAATAAAAAATCTGGAAAATCCTCTAAACGGAGTATCGTATACATACATATTTACATATACATATTTCTTGTTAGACGATTTTCCATTATACGAATTTCGTGTCAGACGATTTTCTGTTATACTGCATACAATCTTTCAATTATGTGATTTTCCAGTTAGACGATTACCCCTCGCCCTGTTAGGGGCCGCTTAAGGCCCAGGCGATCCAGGAGATGACAAGGGCGCCGGCCCATGGGCCCGTGAGGGATTGGACGGGATGAAGGGCAAATGAAATCAATTTTGTTTTTTTATTCAAGAATAGTAGTTTTTGTCTGACAATATTGGTTACAATAGTCAGCTGGATCATCAAACAGACTAATTTTATTACCTGAAATTTTATTCGTTTGTTTGTGACAAATGAACTCAAAAATTGTATAAAATTTGAAATTAAAAAGTACACATATTTGTATACCCGCCGTGTGAAAAATCGTGTGTATTGTAAGGGTTTTAATTAGGCCTAATTGGTCTTTATTACAGAAACAATACATCTAATCAATTATGCATAAAAGTACACATATATCATATAATTATGAATAGATTAACTTAATATTATTCCATAAGAGATTAAATAGGCTCCAGTTGATCAGATAAGATAGGAGCTACACCTTTTCTAATACGACCTAGAAGTTGCGTTCTGAGTAAACAGACCATCATAATTACTTACTGTAAGAGAAGGATTGGCATTGCTTTACACTATCTTATCAGCGTATCTATTAATTGATTCGGAGAACTCCTAATCGCTTTTACGAAGAGAATCCAATTAAGATAAGATCAGCACTAATGATCGTTCAGTTCCAACAATAACAATCAATCATTGTTAAACAGATACCCGCATGACCGGTTAATTAAGATAGGGACTCTTACCGGAGTTATACTAAGAAGTCGCTAATGTACTTCCAGAATGAGACAATATTTTGATTGACAGGCACAGCGGTCCCCTAATTAAGTGAAGGGCCCGGACTGTCAAGTCTTTAAAATTCTCCGTAAATCCAATCAATCAGCTTAGACAGTGATTGATGTGGCCACGATAACAATCGCGTATAAAACGCGATCCAGGAATGCAAGATTCATTCAGGCTTCTTCAGTGCTTCAATACTGTTAAAATCGTTCACGCCAGTTGACATTCCTGAGGGCCAATCCACAGAGTATGGACACGGGAGTTAGAGCTGTCCGAGCGACGAAATGCCGAGAACAGCGTTAGGCTAATACACTGCTCGTTAGCCACAGTCAAGTTCTTATAGAGCTAAGTATTCCTTTCATAGCTTCGGCTATTACAATTATTATTATTCATGCAGTGATTATTACTAGGATTATGATTATCACCAGCGCACTTTAGTTAATCAAATATGCCGGTCCATTCAACTTAATAGTTAGGATAATTATTCAAACAATAAGTAGTTATCGTAATGCCAATCGCTACGCCTCATGTTGATTTAATAGACCAGTTAGGTCCATATTATGTAAGGCGAGAGTGTCAATTAAAGGCCCAGATATATATATACTGATATATATGAGTACTGATTGAATACAACTAGCTATCCTGATAATAATGTTCTCTCTGGTCAAATGGTCACCGGAAAAGAACATTACAATGGTGCGCAAAAGTGGAATTCATCACCCTTAAATTCCCGGAAAGATTTTTTTTAACGTTTAGTGTGTTGTGTGTGTGTGTGCAATCGTTCCTTGTTGGTAAACATTTTTTAGCGCGAACATTTAGTAGCCTACGCGCACGCAGATTGGCGATTGTCTACTTTGTTGGAAAGAAAAAAAATATAGTATTGTTACCCTTGCTAAGCCTTGATTAGTTACAGTGCGTTGATAACAGGTTGGTTTTACAGTTACAATCGCTGAGATATATTCCCAGTGTTGAAATACATGTGCATTTAAAAGGTTGTTTGCATTTTAAAGGAACCATATATATTTTGTAGTGAATTTTGTTAATTGGGCAACATATAGGCCTAAAATCAGTGTATTGCATTTGGTTTATTGATCACCATAGCGTTGATTTTGTGTGGAAAATTTTGTGGTCGAGTTTAAAATAACCGTTAGCAATTTATTGCCGATTTCACGTGTTTAATTTTGGGATAAGTGTAGTAGTTTCCATTTACAGAAAAAATTCATTATTTTGTGGGAAAGTTTGAGATATTTTTTGTTTGTGTTCACAAATTCGAGTGTTGTTACAATAAGGGTTAAAATTAGTTCAACATAGAATAAATTTACTAAATCCAGTTAAATAATGCCTAGAACTAGAAGTAATCAAGCCAGAGGCACAGTACAAGTCTCTTCGAGAGGCAGACCCACAAAACGACCTCAAAATCGACAAGATTTTGTAGAATTTATGGATAATTCTGTTAGTACCCCAAATTCCCATAAACGTTCAAACCAAAATGATAGAGATCGCACGCATTCTAGAAATTCTCACGATGATCGTGCACCTTTAAATTCTCAAGTACCAATTAGTACACAAGTTTCAGTACAAAACCCAGCACCATCAAACGAGCAGGCCCATTTAAATCAAATGGTTACCCCAAATCAAATAGTGATACCTAACCAAACCATGCCATTAAATTTAGTTACCCCGCAGCACAATTTTGTACCACCTAATTTGACACTTAAAATGCCTACCTTACAAATGCAAAATAATGCTCAGGTACCACTTAGCATTCAGTTGCCAGTAAATACGCAAAATCCAAATCAAACCCATGTACCCATTACTCCAAACGTAGTAATAAATTCACAGGCTACACAGGGAAATCAAACCCCATTAACAGTAACCCCTAATCACTTTAATGGACAACAATTTCGCGTGATGGAAGATACTCATCTTCAGAAAATTTTAGACCATACATTAGCAGTGTGTTTACAGTCTTCTAACGAAAATGCAAAAACAGTAAATGATAATCATTTAGAAGTATTAAGAACCATCACAACCGCGAATCAAAACAGGGATTCATGTCATAGAACTAGACTTTGGGAAGAATTACGTGCAGCCAAGAAATTCATATTACTTTTTGCAGGAGACGACACTTTAGACATTTTTGCTTTTGCATTAATGGTCGAAAATTTGTGTACATTAGATCCTTCATTAAAAGCCCCAGAATTAGTTTCGGTAGCATGTTGTAAATGTACAGGACCAGTTGCTATTTATTTGGCCACGAACCTGAAGCTTGCCACTTCACAAAGTTGGGAAAATTTGAAGGAAAATTTAATTGATAGATTCGGTTGCGGAGGAGAAATCATCACACCAAATTTATTTTATACAACTAAACTTAAAAAGGGAGAAACTATCGAAGATTTCTCTACTAGATTAGAGAAAATTGCTTCACAACTTTGGCAAATTAAACCCATGGATTCTTCATCCCAGCGGGAATTTAAACAATTAGCTAAAGACGACGGAATGCGTTCAGTATTTCTGCACGCTATGCCAAGAGAAATCGCTATGGTGATCAATAAACCAAATGCAATACACTGATTTTAGGCCTATATGTTGCCCAATTAACAAAAATGCATACCACGTTTAGGGATACGTATAACTCGGCTATCTTTAAACGGGCAGTTTTAGCAGGACTTCAAGGGGAATAAGACAACCCTAACTCGGATAAAACGGGAACTAAACAAATTTCCAATGTTGAAACTAATAATCTTGCTTTCGGCACAATGCTGGATAAAATAACTTCGTTAGAGAAGGGGATAAATAAACTCCAGAATGCTAAACCTAAACTTAATGAGGTTAAAGTTAGTGTGGTAAACACAAATAACATGCAAAATAAATCTTGTTACCGTTGTTTGGCCCGCGGACATTTGAAACGAGATTGTCACACTAAGGAGGAATCCTTACGTGTTAGGCAACAACACGAACAGCGTAATCAGGAAAGTGGATTTTCTAACAATAAATCTTACGCGAAAAATGGTCGCGGAGGGAATAAATACAGAGGTAATAACCGCGGAAAACGGGGAAACTATTTTTCCGCATTTGATAACAGGGATTCTGTACAGTTTAATAAGAAAAGTAACAACCCTTACGCGTTCCAAACAAACGCCAACAGTAGTAACAATAACGGTGGACAACAGTCACAAAATAAAAACCCTAATAACGGTAGACAGAATCAAAATCAAAATTACCCTAGACAAAATAACAAATCAAAATCGCGTTCCACAACTCCACTGAAGTAGAACAGGGTGACACCTCTAACCAAAATAATAACTCAAAAAACAGGCTCACAGCTTGAATAACGACAGGGATTCAGAGCTAGGAGTAAACCAGTCAAAACAGGGCAATAATAAACAAAACCAGTACGTTAGCTCAGTTCATGCTCAAACACCTGTTAAACAAACTTCCAGTGTAAACTAATTATGCATTTAAAGCAAAATGTATTCCATTATTTTCGGAAGAAGTAGCAAATAAATTAATGCTTAAACTATACTCAGATGCTGAATGGCATCAACAAAAGTTAGCTTTACCCAATCGTACGTTAGCATTACCACGTTTAGCGTCGTATTTTGGTAAAATCCCATCGAAATATGTTGCTAGATCAATAAAATGCAACCAAAACTTAGTTAGTGATTCACGAATGCTTTAGAAACAGTTAACAACAAATACGGTTTAATTTGCGATTCAGTCATCGTAACATTATTCGAAGATGGTTTAGATACTACTAATTTTCACTCAGAATTAAATCCAGCAGATACAAACAAACCAATAGTTATTACTTTATTATGTAGCGAACGTAATATTCAGTTTAAACATACTAGCGAAACATTTTACAAAAATGGCGTTAAAATGACTTCAGGTACTTCCATAGGTATTTCGTACACAACTCAGAAGGATTGGAAAATTCGAATTAAAACGGTTGTTGGTACGTTTGAACCAACAATTTGCTTAACAGTTTGGGACAGTAAGAGCGACGTCAAGTCGAATTCCTCGCCGGTGACTCATACGTCGCTAGGCAAGGGAGGAAACTTGCTCACGAGCATTCAAGCTCAACCGGGCAATAGATGGTACACACCGCACCATCTAGCGTCTGAAATAGACACCAGAGGTGAGTCAGACGAGCGGCACGAAGTATCGTTCGACTCGGAGCAAACAACGCCTAACGGAGACAGCGTTCAGGTGAACACAGTTTTAAACAAAGCTAGAGTTAAATATTCCCGTCCACATTTAGTGTTCGATGTTGGACTTAGGCCAGAGATATGTTTAATCGATACAGGTTCTTCATTATCGTTAATTACAAACACCGCAGCACAGTGCATGCTTAATAATCTTAAGGTAAAATGTCATGTACTTACAATGATTACGCTAGTTAATTTAGTTGGTGTAGGTAATCAACAGATTAAAACAAATAGGAAAATAGTAACCACTATAGGAAAATGTGAATTTTCTAGAAATCAAGAATTTGTTATCGTTCCTGATGGTTTATTTGGTAACATTTCGGTACTATTAGGAATCGATTTCCTTTCGAACAAATCAGATTAATTAGTCTTAAATTGTCCCGATAACAGTTTAACTATCGGAGATTTAAAATTCCAAATGTCAGCGTCACCAGAACAAGCACCTATAGGCTATAATCAAAATAAGGAAATAATAAATAGGGAAAGTTATAAGCCTAATCACATCTACGTAGCCATGCTTAATGTAGCTACAGACGAAGAAAGTGATGATAATCCTAAGTCTACATGGAATTGTACACCTAAACAACAATTAATAGATGTTACAGTCTCTTTGTTTTGAGACGAAAGAAATCATTCCATCCAATTCCGAATGTAGAATAACCGGAATTTTACACTATCCCTTACCCGAAATACAGACAGGAGCTTTCGAACCTGAAAACGGCGAATTTCCTGTACATCTTGCACATAGTCTTGTTAACACGACTCCAACAGGCATCATCCCAGTTATGTGTGTAAATTTTAATGGTTTTTGACGTAGAATTAAAATCAGGTAAGATACTCCCGCCAGCGGGACTTGGCGTCCTTGTCCCTGGAGGCAAATCCAAGGCCTGTCGTTAGGCCACGGTTGATGACGGGAGTGTCCGGTGCCTTTGAGGGCTTGAATAGGAAGCAGTCCGGGACCGTCTGCTCGACAGTCTTTAGAAGAGCTGCGAGCGACAGGGTGGCTTCGTCTGGAGTGTCGTCCGGGAACCTGATGCGTTTCTCGGAAGTAGGGGCGGGTGACAGCGGGTGGCGCGACGACAGTGTGTCGTCCGGCTTGCACTTGGGTGCTGCCGGCGGGAGGGAAGCGGCACGCCTGTGCCCTTCGTGGCTAGAAGTGGATGCGACCCAGTCCTGGGTGTGGGCCTTCCGTACCGATGATGTGCAGGAGGGAGGTGGCATCGGGTTGACCTGTAGGTGGCGGACAGTGTCGTGTACGATTTCCCGTACGACACTGCGGCTGATGCTTAGGCCTATCCGGGAAAAGTTGGACGACAGGTCGAGCGGCGAATTTCGTTCCGGAGAATGGGCGAGCGTCGCTCGGCGGAGGTTACGCTTGGCAGCCCGGTAGGAGTCTTTGGCGACTTGAAGGTCTTGCCGAAGCGACGACGGATCCAGTGGGGCGAGGAGCGGCGAGCGCAGGCCCGGGAGGAGTGGAGAGTCAGGCGATGCGACATCAGGCATGGCATCGGCGGATGTCGTGCGGGTAGGCGCGGCGAGGTCAAGGGCGGATGCCCAACGGCTGCCAAGATCGAAGTGAGCAAGAGCACGAGGACGAGCGGCGGGTGAAGCGTTGTCCATCTTCGGGAAGAATCCAATTTTCCAAACGACAGTCGGGGAACCGTGGAGCGAGGTGGCGTAGAGACACCTCTGGAGGAAAATGAATGCCGATAGCGTGCGCGCTGTCGCTTTTATATGGGAGGACCGCGCCGCGCATGCGCGGTGGGATATTCAAGCAGGCGTCTACGAACCGGAAGAAACCTCCAGGGGAACATCACATTCGAGGAATGTAATGCTAAAATTACCAGGTTAAGATGTTTTGGCAATAAAGAAACTATCCTTTAGCCTACACTGCCCGAACACTCACCGAGGCAGAAAGAAAAATGACAATGACTAGAGAAACTTTAGAGATAATTCATGTAATCGATTCATTTCGCTGTTATTTACTTGGTAAGATGTTTTTTTTTAACCACAGATCGTTTAGCAATTTTCTATCTTTATTGTGCCTCCTTCCTCCCTCCCCCCCCAAATTAGAAAGAATCTTATTGCAACTCGGGGAATACGAATTCATCTTACGTCACAAGTCGGGCCGGCTTCTAGCAGTTTCCGACGCGCTTTCTCGTATAGAGATACCAGTCGCTGTCCTCGGTAGTCAGCACCCAGACTGGACGCGACAACACCTAGCAGCGGAACAAAGAAAAGATCCGTATCTAGGAGATATCATTAAATGACTTAGAAATCAATCATCGGAAGATTTAATCGATGCATCTAGTAAGCGTAACATCTTTTATAAAGACTACGATGGAGTTTTGTGCAGATCTAAAGGTCGTGTGCACAATCTAGCACAGATGTGTATACCTAAATCTCTACGCAACTATTGCATTAGGGACTATCACTCCATGCCATGTGCCGGACATCGTGGCGTGCGTAAAACTAGAGATTTAATAGAATTACATTGTTATTGGCCTAAAATGTTTGACGATATTGCTCATTATGTTAAAACTTGTATGTCAAGCCTACATTAGACCCACTAAACCGTATAAAGCTAAATTAAGAGCGTATCAACCCCTACAGAGACCAGGTTACTCTTGGAGCTTGGATCTCATTGGACCTTTAAATAAAAGCATTCACGGGAACGTCTACGTGATGACGCTGATTGACGATTTCAGTCGTTACGTCATTGCAGTGGGAATTCCCGAAAAAAGGCAGTTACTATAGCAAATAAATTGTTCTCACACCTTATTGCTAGATTCGGAGCACCAGTTCAACTAAGGGGAGACAATGGCTCAGAAATAAATAACGCTATCGTAGCTAGGTTAGCCAACATGTTTAACATTTAACATAAAAGAAAAGAAACAGTTTTGCGTAAAATTTCAGCAAATTGTTTTGAAAATTGGTGCGAATATTTAGAATTGGTAACAGTAGCACTAAATGCCTGTCCTAATTCAACTACTTTTAATTAGTTCACATTATTTACATCATGGTTCGGAATTTAGATTACAGAGCGCTTTAGCATTCGAGCCACTGCGAATCTGCTATAACAGTGATGATACTATAGTCCGTCTTGAGAGTAGACTACAAGCAGCATTCGAAGTCGCTCGATCGAACAATTGGAAAGCAGTTCAGAGAAAAAAAAAAAAACTTTTACGATCGTACGGCTAGACCTTACCGCTACTTGGTCATTGATTACGTATTATTACGTGACTTCTTACCTATTAAGCAAATTTCTCCGAAATTACTTAGAGCATGGACAGGTCCGTTCAGGATAATGGAATTCGTAAACGATGTTATTGTTCGTATAGTACATTTTTAGACCCACTTAAAATCATTCGCGCTCATGTCAATAACTTGCGACCATGGTTCCTAAGAACAAATACTCAACCTATTCCTTTCAATGGACCTACCGATCTCGAATGTCGGAACAGCTTAACAGCATGTTAACAGAAGCTGAAATAAAATTACAAAAATACATAGCGCAGCTTTTAGAGGATCCTACAGACCATTTATCGGAGATCGAACAGCCAATGTTTGCGCCTTCCGACACCAACGAAGCAGCTAGCGGCTCAGAAACGAGCCTAACCAACAAACACAAACGCGTCGAGCCAAAATCGGCCGCTTATTTGCAAAATAAATACCGTAAAATAGATTACGAGCTTAACAAGCATAGGATGCTTGGAACTACGCATGGTTACGATACCCGTAGCAGTAGAATTACTCCATCAATTAGGCTGCGCCGGCAGTTGGAAGAGGCAAACATTGACGACGACTAAAAACATCGTGTATCCAACGAAGAACAAAGGCAAACATGGCGTCACCGTGAAGAACGTTCAAGCGCTCCGCACGCGGGGACCCTAGCGGAAGAAAATAGTAGTAGCTTTTCATTACAACAAAAGTACGGAGACTGCATGCAGACAGCAGCACATTTTCTTTTCTCGCTATATTTGCAAATAATGCGCCAGAGTCTTGTTTCAATCAAAATATGCATAGAAACATCAAAATTCCAGGCTACCCTGGTTAATTTTTATTTCTATTGCCTATTGAAAAAATACATTACCCAATTTATTAGCATTCTCCTTCGCCAATGCTGTTTCTTCTAGAGATAAAACGAGTTCTTCCGGTCCGCTAGCTACTGCGCAGCTCCACTGCGCAGCCTCCATCGTATATAAAGTCGAGGCGGAGAAGCGGCTCTCACCTTTTCGACACCTCTATCCTGCCCAAATGGCAACGAGAGGGGAGGAGGGCGGAAAGCTGAGTAATGTATTTTTTCAATAGGTAATAGAAACAAAAATTAACCAGGGTAGCCTGGAATTTTGATGTTTCTACTTGCCATGAAAAAATCCATTACCCAATTTATTAGCATTCCCATAGAATTCGTCAAGGCGGTGGGCGCCATTTGATCGGAGTTCCTTTAGCTATCGACCGGCCCTCGGAACACAAAGTTGAGTGACAGTGTGCCCAAGGGTTAGAGCACTCTGTGGGCTGCCACAAACGGCCCAACACGGTACAAACCGTCGGCATGATGGAACATATCCCGGAGGTAATGGGATGTGAAGACGGTAGGATGGCGCCAAGAAGCGGATTCCATAATGTCTGTAATGGAAATGTTGCTAAAATGCGCCCAGGATGTAGAAATGGCACGGAGTTCGTGTGCCGTAACTTTGATATCCTCCGTGACGCAGTTGACATCAACAGCTTCGTAGGCCTGGAGGACGACGGTCTTGATCCATGAAGCAATCATCCGTGCGGAAGTGACTCCAGTTTTATTGGTAAATGGAAGAAAGAGTTGAGTGCGGTCTCGTCGGATAAGAGAGGAAGCTTTCAAGTAGAATCGGATGGCGCAGACAGGACACAAGGTCCGTTCCTGATAATCCCCTACGATGGCGGATAGTGACGTAATTATGAACGGATGTGTGCGTTCAGTGGGCAGTCGCGTTCCCTTGCGGATAGGGCTTGTAACTCACTACAGCGAAGACAAGCGGCTAGAGCAACTAAGAAAACAGTCTTTCTTGTGAGGTGGCTGAGGCGTGCAGAGGCCAAAAGTTCATACGGAGGAGCCATTAAAGCTGTGAGGACGACGGATAGGTCCCAGTCCGGGAATCGTTAGGGGACCCGCGGACGATCTAATTGAAAGGAGTGGATCAGCGAGGAGATTTTATAATCCGTGAGGAGGGCAGAATGCCCGGCAGCCTTGAAGACAGCATTCAATGCTGATCGGTATACCAGGATGGTGGATCCTCGTAAACCGTACTTGAACAAAGAGGTTAGAATCTGAGGAGGTTGTGCAAAGGCGGATTGACTGGATTGATCTGTTGTGGGATACACCAATGAAACCACCGTTTCCAGTGGCTGTCGTAAACTTTCGTAGTGGAGGATCGCACGGCCCTGGAGGCAATGCAAGGCCTCGTCTTCAAAAATGCCTGCTGAGCGGAGGAGTCGGACGATAGTAGCCACCCGTGAAGCCGAAGCGAGGATAGGTTCGGATGGTGGGTTCGATCCTGGTCCTGGGAGAGGAGGTCCCGTCGTGCAGGTAACTGACATGGTGGGGCTATGAAGAGGGACAGGAGGAGGGGAAACCAGGCTGAGGATGGTCAATTCGGCGTGATCAGGAGGAATTGTCCGTAGCAGTTAGCGATTTTGAGGAGGACTAGTGACAAAAGAAGAGGCGGAGGGAAGGCATAAGCGGGAAGATGGTTCCAGACCAGAGTGAGAGCGTCCACCGCCCAGGCCCGTGGGTCCGGCAGAGGGCTGACAACTAGTGGCAGTTTGTTGTTGAACCTCGTGGCGAACAGGTCCACCATTGGCTGATGCCACAACTGAATAAGGGCGTAGCATACGGATGGGTGAAGCGCCCATTCGCTGTTCGGAGGCATCTTGCGCGAGAGAGAGTCGGCTATGACATTCAAGGGTCCCGGAATGTGGAGCGGCAGCAGCCGAATGCGTGAGATGATGCAAAACTCGAAAATCTCGGACGTGCTGTGGTTGAGGGATTGAGAGCGGGTCCCACCGCCTTTGCGGAGGTAAGCTACCGCTATCGTATTGTCAATATGAATCTGGACAGTTTTGGAGAATAGGAAGCCCTGAAAATGGCGGAGGCCGAGAAGGACTGCACGAAGTTCTAGGTGGTTGATGTGTTCGGTGGTATCTGCAGGCTACAGACTGGAGGCCTGTGAGGTTGCCGACGTGTGCTCCCCACCCAAGACGAGAGGCGTCCGTGAAAAGGTGGAGATCGGGGGAGGGTTCGTGCAGGGGAACGGACGCAGTTAAGTTTAGAACGTCCATCCACCAAAGGAAGGTTAACATCGGGAAGGATGGGTCCCGGGCTCGGGGAGACATCTGGAGAGCAAGGCTCGCGTTGCCCCCCCCCCCCCCCCACTGTGTCAGACGATAATGATGGAGGGGATGAGCCGTCCATCTGCCATAGGGGATTAGATCCGCAAACGAATGTATCGTCCCTATAGCAGACGCAAGATCCTGGAAGGTGTGTTGTGGTTGTTGTAGAAAACGCCGAGAGGTTAGCAGGTGGGATTGAATTCGGTCCGGTGACGGGGCGACTGTTCCCCGGAGGAGGTCGAAGGATACTCCTAGGAAGACAAAGCGCTGGGCTGGGGAGAGCCGGGATTTTTTGACATGATACCGAAGCCCAGCTGATGAAAAAGTGACACGGCGGCAACAGACAGATTAAAGAAATCAACTTAATACTTTAGAAAATAATTACGACAAATTTAAATTTAGTATGAATTAAAATTAATAAAACTAGTCCGAAGCGGAGACATACATAAATTAGTTAAAACTTTCCAGAATTCTAGATTAATATAGAAAGAAAAAAAAAATTTTCAGGAATCTATGATTATTGGCACTTGTAAACTTCAGTAAAATGGAATAAAAGAAATACTATATACAACTATATACAACTAGCAGGTTGCTATAGCAGCAACGGTATCGAACTCTACCACGCCGCTTACTTTAGCGACGGGTAGAGAACCAGCGTTGCCACTAATTGACATCACCGCTTCCGTTGCGGCGAACTGTCGCGGCGACAGAGATGAATTACCCATCGTCACTGTCGGCAACAAGATTAGTATTTGGTTCACGAAATTGGGAACTCAGGTAAATTCGTCATATGCATGGTTAAAATTTTTTCAATCTAGATTTCGAATAACGATAAAGCATATAACTTTGTCTCGTATTTCTCTCACACCCATATAACATAGAATGGAGGGAAAAGCCTCCCGCATTACTCCGTTAGAGGTCCAGTGGGGAAGAAGACAGTCGTCGAGAAAGGCGTGGATGTGGATCCCTTGCTGGTGGAGACATGTCAGGATGGGCAGCATTGAGTCCGAACGGCAGGCAAAGGTATTCGTAAACCGTGTTGTCGAGGACGAAACGAAATAGGTGGCGGACAGCAGCATGAAGAGGGATGTGTAGGTAAGCGTTGGCTAGATCCAGTGACACCGTCCAATCGTTTATGCGGAGGGACTCGCGGATAGATGATACAGTTTCCATTTGAAAATGCAGATTGTCGACGAATTGATTGAGAGGCTTGAGATTGAAAATCAGCCGGGTTCCACCGTTCTTTTTGTCGCAGAGGAAGATATCGCTGTAAAATCCCGGAGAGAACGGAGGAGAAACAACGCGGATAGCGTTTTTGCGGACAAGGGACTGTATTTCTAAACGAAACAGGCACGAAGGACGAGACTGACGATCCCATGGGGGATCGCCCACTGGAGGGGAAACAAAGAACTTTGGTTTGAAGCCGTCGGACACAATTGAACGAAGCACAGAATCGGTGGTAAGCGCATGCCAAGCTTTGGCATAAAGGCGGAGTCAACCCCCTACGGCCTGTAGCGGCAGAGAAATGTCAATAGGATTTGTGGGTTCTGTGTTTGGAGTGTCGTCCGGAGTCAGAGGATGATCGACCCAGGGAGCGTCCTCGTCCGCGGCCCTGGGTTTTGTATGGAAAGGGCGAGGCGGCGCGAGGAGCAGGAGGGGGCGGACGTTCAGTAGGTTTGACAGCACGAGATGATTCTGAAGGTGTGTCAGTCCTTGGCTGGTTCGAAGGAGGACGTCTGGATCCCTTAGACTTGACGAAACGCGGTTTCCGTGAAATATCCAGGTGCGGGGCCACCTTCGGGATAAGGCCCCTGAAGAGGCACTCTGTCTCGTGGATTGGCTGGTTATGGAGGAGATAGTGAGTAGACTGGTGGAGGTTAGGGGTGGTATTGAGAGCAACCTCTCGAAGCAGCAAGGTGGAGTTCCTGGTAAATCAGTTCATGGCATGGTAGGTGGCAAAACAACTCTTGCGGAAAACTTGATTAATGAGGAAGGTAAGTTGACGAGTATTCTCAGGCGGATCCGTGTAAAGACGTTCGCACATTGCGTTAGCAGCTGTACTGAGGACGTCTGCTTGTGAAGCGGCCCGGAGGCCGAGACAGAGGATGCGGTCGTTATCACGGAGAACGAAAACCGGGACCGAGGCTCGTCGAGGAAGGTAGAGGGAGGAGCCGAACTGCAATTTCGTATCGGCCGTCAGAAACTCCAATTGCAGATAAGTATCAAAGTTGCGAGGATTGCCGGTACCATCCCTTATGGGTCGAAAAAAATAATTCTCCCGGCCCGGAGAGGCGGAGAGTGATCCTTGTCCAATTCTAGACGAGATCCGTTGCCTAATAGGATACCCCTTTCCGAAGGAGGGTGGTGAGTAACGTTGTGAATTGTCCAAGGATGCAGCAACGGTTGGTCGCGGAGGCCGAAGCCGTAGCCTGTGGCCAGGCCCCTGCCTTTGACAGTATCCGGTGCGGATGCGGGGGGCTTGTATAAGAAGCAGTTCGAGACAATCTCTTCCACTGTCCTTATTAAGTCCGGAAGCGGGATCTCAGAAGGATCAGGATCGTTAGGAAATGGAGGCCCAGGTAAGCCAAACCCAAAGTCTGAAGGATCCGGAGAATAGTACGGGTCCTGAGTATCCGGAGGTGGCGAGGACGGAGGTTGAGGAGGTGGTGGTGTAGACGAGGCAGCGGATCGGCGGACGACGGACCAGCGGATGCTGGGGAACAATGACGCTTGGGGCGAGAAGCCAACTAAGCGGATGTGTAGTCTGATTCTTTACGTTTGAAGGTACGCAAGGATGAATCCATCAGAGAGTGAACCTACGAAGAGGTGAGCGGCTCATTGGTCCGCTTGGAGGTATTAGAGGACCGAGAAGAGAGGTCCAACGGCAGGGCGGATGACGACGAGGCGAGCTTGGCCGCCGTTTTCCGTGCTTTGACTTGTAGCTTTAAAAGTGCGTACCGCTGGTAGCGGCTGGCCACATGGGATAGGGGATGTGGCGGCGGTAACGCACTGTGGAGGGAAGGATTCCGATAGCAGCGGATTTGGAGGCGGAGGCCCAAAATATCCTGTTCAGTAGAAATTTCGAGCACCTCAGCGTTCTCGAAGGAGGAACAGGAGAAGCGGATGAGCGAAGAAGGGGAGATACCCTCGGCGTCCCCTTTGCTCGGGGCATCGAAGCGGACGCGGATGGCTAGTGCTTAGACGGAGGTAAGCGCAGCAATCCGGAAGTGAACAGCATGGATGCTAGAGAAGAAAAGGTGAGCTCTGCCGCTCCGCCTCGACTTATATACGATGGAGGCTGCGCATGGAGCTGCACAGTAGCTAGCGGACCGGAAGAATCGTTTTATCTCTAGATGAAACAGCATTGGAGAAGGAGAATGCTAATAAATTGGGTAATGGATTTTTTCACGGCAAGTAGAATTATAACTTAAAGCTAATATGTTTCAATATGTAACGTAAAAATAATGTTCACGAGAGACACGTCGCTGAATTTCTTTAAATTAAAGATATTATTGAATACCGAAAATATTAACACACCACTTAATCCAGATTCACAAAACCAAACAAAAAGGAAACAATACGAAGAATAATGATGATACGCCCAACAACATATTACACAAATCACAGACAGGGAAAATAAGAAACTTAAATTAAAACATAAAATAATGGATACACGCCCACAACAAAACAATAACATTTCAGTACAATTAAAAATAACTAAAAAATCATTTACATACGAAACACATTATAATCCAAATAACAGGATAACATACAAATTTAAAAAAATAAAAACATGTAGCATTATAGTACGATTAAGAAAATAATAAAATTACCACAACATGTACAGACATGCCAAATTATAATGTAATCATAAATAAAAATAATAAACAGAATACCATTGACATAAAATAATACCACATATACATTTAACAGGGGAAACCAATAACATAACAAAAAAAACAAATGATACCCTGTAATAAAAAGGAAAGGAAATTATGATATATATAATGTAGTTAATCACAGGTTAAAGAAATCGACTTAATACTTTAGAAAATAATTACGACAAATTTAAATTTAGTATGAATTAAAATTAATAAAACTAGTCCGAAGCGGAGACATACATAAATTAGTTAAAACTTTCCAGAATTCTAGATTAATATAGAAAGAAAATAAAAACTTTCAGGAATCTATGATTATTGGCACTTGTAAACTTCAGTAAAATGCAACATATGTATACAACTATATACAACTAGCAGGTTGCTATAGCAGCAACGGTATCGAACTCTACCACGCCGCTTACTTTAGCGACGGGTAGAGAACCAGCGTTGCTACTAATTGACATCACCACTTCCGTTGCGGCGAACTGTCGCGGCGAACTGTCGCGGCGACAGAGATGAATTACCCATCGTCACTGTCGGCATCAGAGTTGTTATCTAAAATAAAATATTAAATAAACAAGATTAGTAGTTGGTTCACGAAATTGGGAACACAGGTAAATTCGTCATATGCATGGCTAAAATTTTTTCAATCTAGATTTCGAATAACGATAAGGCATAACTTTGTCTCGTATTTCTCTCACACCCATATAACACAGAATGGAGGGAAAAGACTTTATAATGAAAACGGAAGGATGACGTTCAAGTATAATTGTTGTAACTTGATCGGATTCTTTTCCGTCATGTTATTGTATGCTTTAGTCACATAGTCACGCTGCCGCGCTCGCTGTAGCTGACGAATTATTTTAACTTGCGAGTTATGCTCGCGCAATATACAAAAAAATTGCCAGATATGTCGGTGTAGACGTTTATAACAACAGTTATTAAGCTTATGTACAAACCAGTACACCAGGAAATATGTTATTACAGTAAATAACACCATTCCCCCACCCCCATTTCCGACGTTCGGAAATCATAAATGTCATGTCATCATTCTTCAGAGTAAATAGTTCTTTGCTTGAAAACGGAATACATGCCACGCAACGTGATTACTTATATTACGAGGAGTCATGATACATAACATTGCCGATAGGCTACCTCGTTGCGATACACCGCATGAATTAAGTATTATTAAATGTTGGAGCATGGCACGGATTCTCGTTTTGGGAAATACTTTATTAGAAAATAATGCGGACAGTAAAAATTGTATTTTCTTCTCAGAGAAAGTAAGTGACGGTTTGATGCCTTCAATATAAATAAAATCTTAAGCATAACAACATTATAATTTTACATCCATAAGGATACGCATCATGAAATTAAGATAATGACTAACTTAAGCAAAATATTTCGTTTTACATCCATGCGTAATGGATTATAAAAGCATAATATTGTGATAATTAAATTTTAGTGAATTTAAATTGGTTCTGACTACAATACATTACCAGTCGTTAATTCACAGAATAACACCTAAGACAAACTTTAAAATACTGTATTTCACTACAGCCTAACTTGCCTATTTGGCCTAATACACAGGGCCAAAACCAAAATAAACTTAAGACAGTCAAGAGATGGGGAAATAACCATTCCTCACTCCTGAGAACCACTTAATTAATAATATAAAATCCCTTCCCATCTACACGGGAAATTTTCCTTCATTAGGAAGAATCAAAATATAGATTTTATACGCATATCTATTTATGTTTGAATATAATCTTCACGTATATTGTATTTATACTGGTTTACATTTTGTTGGAAATTAACATTATGAATAATGCAAGGTCCAATTGAAGTACGTAAAATAGGTTTAGCCAAACTTGATAAAATTATACGTGTTTTGCGTAGGAAAATTAATCATCGCTGGATAAGTACCAGTCAAAATTATTTAAAATTAGGATTTAGGATTAAATTTCTTACCATAGTGGCCGTTATGGCACACAAGGCAGTCATCCCTGCAGACAGCCGGACGGAGACAGTGCTGTGCGCCGCTGCCGGACGCACCGACGTTGACACCGTCGGTGGGCTCAGGGGCTCCTCCCAAGGGGGCGGCAAGTTCTCGGGCGGGGCCAACGGTGACGAGGTCGGGTAGCGATGATGGTTTGAAATCTAGTAGGCAGTCGGGAATTAGTGCAACCAGAAACCCGGCCCACCATCTTCCTCCAGCACACCAACACGGGGAGCGTCTTCATTTTGGAATTGTGCAAGGGCCCTGTGAATCTTCATCTGTAGAAAAAAACGTTTTCCGCGTTTTCCAGAGATATTCTGGGAAGCGTTCATTTTCTTCCGGGAAGGGCGGATAGGTGGCGTACCGGGCGTGGAGACACGACGCTGCAGTTAAGGGGCTACATCTTAAAAAGTGGGAACTCGGCCTTAACTGTTGTCCAATTGAACTTTCGTTCACGTTAAAGGTATCCATCGAATTTTGTCCCGGGGTTTCTAGAATAATTTCGAGGAAAAATAACCGTAGAACATAGTCCAGAGGGTCCTCGTTCGGCAACATCGGCGAGAAATGAATCTCACCGATGTTCCGATGAGGACACTCGGCGAATAACGCCGGTGCCCTCTCACAAAACTGGGCAGACTGGGCAGTGGTCTACGCAGACCGCGAATGTCATTAAATTTAAGGCCAAAATCCTTAGAAAGTCCCGCATATAGCGAGGCATACTCGCTCTCGCACTCCTCTCACCCTTGGGGACGGTCGTTCGCTTCTTTTGCGGGGGACCTATTTCAAGTTAAGTGGGATAACGCGCACAAGGAAAATAGCTGACGAACCGAGTGAAGCACACAACTTCGTGTGCGGGTTGGAAAGTTAACATTTTACAAGTCCAAAAGTGACCTAGAAATATTAGTAAACAAACCAATGGGTGCAGAGTTCAAGGGTTGACGTCACAAAAAACTGGGGGCCCATCTTTTCCCAGGGACCAGCTCACCCCCTCTGCTCACCCGGTAACCATCAACCATTGTTTACATGGCCTCTACTTGCCTTAAATTTTGAGGTCAAATTCTGGACGGCATACCAAACGCCGAACCCAGAACCCTTTCAACCCGCCGACCACTCGTTTTATTACCCCCCTCCCTCATCAGTGGGGCGCCTAACGGCTCGACCAAACTCATCAACGACAGTAGGAATCGACGGTCCCGACCCATCCCAACGACTAAAAATAGTTGAAACCTTACACCATTAGAAATATTTTTGTTGTTTGAAATTGAAAGTAGCAATATGAACATTAAAATTTAATAAATATATTTTATTACAGCTTGATATGTACAGATCATACATAAATGTCAGAATAATAAAAAATACATGTTTTTCACTTTGGATGAAAGATAACGACAACATAACTCATGTGGTTCACTGTTAATGTCTTTCAGGAAAATGTACTACGTACCAGAGCAAAGTTAGTGTCAAGGATGGCAAAGTGGTAAAAGTGGGGGAGTCACAAGAAAACAGGATCAATCATATCTTGATGCACGGACAAAATAAAACTTACTGATTCGTGTCAATTACCAGCACAAAATTATTGGGAATAAATTGATACACCCCACCCCACCCTCCTTGCCACAAGCGAAATGACGAGTATTGCGATTATAACGTAGCAAAGTAATTTTAATTACCAATCAGTTAGGCAGAATAAGCCGATGGTAATTATCAAGAGTGAGAAATGTAAAACTTAAATTACCGTTACTTAACGTAAGGTACATTTGAAGCTTAAATTTAGTGAATGTGTTACAGAACTTCCGTTATGGACATTAGGAATTTCAAGATTAATTCTAGAATGTCGCATATTAACTATTTGGGAACATAGTGATTACCCAGAATAGATTAGCAAGTGAGGTCCGCTTGGGGCTATGAACATATATAAGTTCTGTTGGAACGTATTCACACATACACAAAAAGTTGTAGTGCAGACTTAAAAATCTACCACATGATTAAGAAATAGTTTTCTTCCAGTTGTGGGACAACTGAAAAAAACCACCATGCGATGGTCAGTTGTAGTGCATACTAAAATCTACCAATGATGTGAAGAGTTGCGGCAATTGAATCAAACGCCATCATTCGTCTGTCGGCTACCTAGAAAGTCTTTTTGTCACCTAGATGACAAAATTATATGAATCGGCATTTGTATTCATGGTTTTGTCAAATGTGTCATGATACAGGATTGACAAATTTCATTTCGATTTTGAGTGTCATATTTTACTCCTGAACGATATTCCAAATTAAGGTAGCAGGGCAGACCAAAAAACTGGATTTCAAACTTAAGGTAGCAGTACCCTGACTATAATACTGCAGTAATTTTATGAAGGCAGGTTTATTAGAAACACTGCAAGTCAGACTGTAATCATAGCAGCATAATTAAGAAAAAAATTAATAAATTTATAAATTAATAAGTTAATATTTTCTGAAATTATTAGAATTTTAATAATAGTAGTTAGACATTTAAATGTCTTGTTCTAAAAGTCAGCTGCTTAGTTCAGAAGGGCTGCAAATCATGCATCATGGCATGGGTTTTACAGCTGCTTTGGGTTTTTACAAAGAGCTTGATATAGCTTTAAAAGCATCCCGACAATACGTAATACTCACTTGCACCATAGTGACAGGAATGGTTCACTAGAGCCAGGCAAACATTAGGCTCAGGAACATAGGAACATACCCTGACGTTTACGTCATCTTTATTAAAAATATCGAGCTTGTCGGCGGAAACGTATTGGTCGTTTCGACCGGGGCTTGATAGTCAAAAGGGTGAAATAATTTTCACACACGCAAACTACACACTACTGTAATCAAAAATAAAGTTCAGTTACCACATAGCTATGAGTATTGACGCTCGATATGCTGGTTATTTGTTTAACGGAAACAAACACACGAATATTAAACCACACTCTCTCCAAAATAGAGGGAAGGTGAATTGCATTTAGCATTAAGTATGGAATCGGCATAGAAAACGGATTTCATGGGAATTGGCAGTAGCCTGCCACTTATGGGTTTAAGCGTGTATAGCTTAGGGAAGTTAGAAATAACATTGTACACCCCTCCCCAACTACCCCAAACATTTAAATACAATTTACTGTTGTGTAATTGCATGTTTTAGGGATTGTGCTAAGTCGCCGAGCGAATTCTCTCTCTCATTTAGAGAAGCCTATAAAAATGCGGTATTGCATATGCTTCCGGGCGACACTTAACATGCATGCAAAGTCTAATTTTAAGTTCAAGAAAGTGTAAAGTGTGTAACGCTATGTACTCCTATGAAATCTTGTTGCCATTAGTACAACGAATACGCATTTGATAATTTGACGACGTCAAAGGAGCCGACTTATGACAATATATGAACAAATAATGGTTCATTCACATGTATTTGGCTATAATAAAGCTAAACTAAAAGAGTCACATTTGGTATAAAGTGACGTTTTTCAAAATACATGGGAGCCCGGAACAAGATTTTAAAAGGAGAAAAGTTTGAAATTGTAACAACATAGCGTGTAACGAGGTTCTCTTTTCGTATTCAGCAGGGCGGAAAACTAGGCCAAAGAGCTGGCAGACGCTCGCTAATGAGGGGTAGCCCCACAGCCTTGAGCAACCTTGACCACAATGCGGCCAACTCGTGGAAAGTAGAGCACCGTTGATGGAGAGACAGTGCTTTCTCCTCCTTCTAACGAGAGGGAAAACGGATGTACCAAAATACAAACATCGAAACGAAGCTTGTCATTTGTTTCAGCTCACCAAAAACGTCATAAATTAACTCTTCAAGTTTGGTTGCCGGAATTGCGTTTCTCAGGTCGATACATGCTCAAAACATAGCCTACTTAGAAATCGAAATTTTAAATTAATTCCTACCCAGAATAGTTTGCTCGATTAATGAGGCAATTAATTACACATTACATAATCCATGTTCTGGTTCTTGCGGGGACTTTTTCCTCAGAACGGGGTTGTTTTTCCTAGCCGCACAACATTTTCGATCTAGGGCCAGTTGGTGAATGCAGAGCTCTTACTATGATTATGTAGAGTGATTTTCTGTTAATAAAGTAATATGGGTTTGGAAGCTAAAATCAGGAACAATTAAAAAGGTACCATGATTTTAGTTTCAGCAAGAGCTATCTAAGGGTTTTAATTAAGCCTAATTGGTCTTTATTACAAAAACAACACATCTAATTAATTATGCATAAAAGTACACATATATAATTATTAATAGATTAACTTAATATTATTCCATAAGAGATTAAATAGGCTCCAGTTGATCAGATAAGATAGGAGCTACACCTTTTCTAATACGACCTAGAAGTTGAGTTCTGAGTAAACAGACCATCATAATTACTTACTGTAAGAGATAAGGATTGGCATTGCTTTACACTATCTTATCAGCGTATCTATTAATTGATTCGGAGAACTCCTAATCGCTTTTACGAAGAGAATCCAATTAAGATAAGATCAGCGCTAAAGATAGTTCAGTTCCAACAATAACAATCGATCATTGTTAAACGGATACCCGCATGACAGGTTAATTAAGATAGGGACTCTTAACGGAGTTATATTAAGAACTCGCTAATGTACAGTATTGGACATTAAAATTTACCCACCTAAACGGGCTTCGCTGTAGTGCCCGTTTATGCAGTACTTTCTCCTGTCAAGGAATTGCATTGTTGGTCATTCATTGTTGCGTTTCGGTGGCAGGCCTTGTTAATAATCCCTGCGTACTAACCTATGACGTCAAATCACAACAATGATTTTTCTTTGAATCTGAACTCTTGAGGGCAAACATCGTCGTTTCATCTGTGAACTGTAGTGAAGACGGGAGTTTGTTAATTAGTTTATCAACTATACTAGTTGTTATGAATACGGGCTAATCTAGAAGTCTACTAAGTTCAAGGTGAAGCGAATGTGTGCGAGTCTCTTCTCCTCCATCATGAATCTCTCAAAATCCTGGCACTCTCCTCTCTTCCCCTCCTACTAAATAGGTTTGCATCCGAATTTATTTCTTTTTGGATATTTAGCGGGTTAAAAAAATATGATTATGCATAGCGGAGAGCCAAGCTAAAACCAAAGGATTTAGGAGAATGAAGAGAAATGACACTGCTGATCCGAGTTCTATTACGGCCGCATAATACGTGAAAATATTTTTGGTTAGATGGCCGCGCAATGTGCTTCACTGCAGTACCGGATGCTACGACGGTGTTTGTTTAATTTCAGAGAATACTAGGTTTGTTTACAGAGGTTGAAACCAAAACCACTGTTCTGGTTTCCAACTATTTTGAACAAACTATTTGAAGTGAGTAGCAATTCAAAACTGAGGACGAGTTTGCTTGTTATCGGTAGGCTACACAACTTTTAAGGTATTGCTCCCCCCCAAAAAAAAACAATTTTTCTCCCTGAAAGAGCTCAGCCTTTTCTAACGCATTTGTTGATGAACTCTCCTTGCAAAGGCTAATAATACTGAAATAGGGTAAAATTCTAAATATTGGCCAAATAATAAAGAAAACGTTTAGAAAGTAGTTAACTGGAACGGAGCGAGGTCGAAGGCTGAGCGAAGCTCTGCAATGATCACTCATGCAAAACTCAAAAGGACTATTCAAACCACACTTTGCATGCAGTAGCACACGGGAGTCTAGACAAGGCTTATCAACAAAAAATAAAAAAATCCGGAATCGGACAACTTGGCTAATAGGATTAACCTTGGCGGCCTTTCCCTGGTTGAATGAGATCACTACTTTGAATGGCCGACCCTTTTTGTAAACTTGGCGGCTTCTTTTATTAGTTTTGGTTGAAAAGATTGATTGTTGATGATAATGAGGCGGCGTAAGGCTTCGGGCCATGGCCCTATATAAAATCATTATTCCAGCCTCACTAGCAGATATGTGTCTGTTGACTGTCAGCAACTAAAAGCATATTTTGTAAGGCTGAACTGATTCCGATTACCGATTTAGAATGCCTTACGTAATTCCTTACCGACGTTTGCAATATCGGTAGAAATCGGGAACGGTAGATAAAATCCAGATAGATCGGCAATAAACCTAATTGAAGATATTTTCACTTCCCGTCGACCGATTTTGACGTTTGAATACAACATTTTCAAGTTTTTACACCAGCTTTCCAATGGTCCAAACCCCAAGCAGCTGTCTCTTAATGTTTAGAAATTACAACGCAAATTTTTTAATTTAACTGGGGGATTTGACCCTGATACCCTGGCAGCCTTTTCGTGGTGGAATGTTATCACTACTTTCAAAGGCCTTTTTGGACAAACAGCAAAACACCAAAGAAAGAGGAGCCCGCTCCATTATGTCGACAGTGAAAGTGACGACGGCCCTAGTCAAAAATGAAAAGGAAGGATTTACTTCGTGTTAATTCCATTCATTTTTGTCAAAAAGGTATCTTTTAAAATTATAGCCAACCAGCTAGTATTTACTACGCATACTACTTGCAATTTGTTGACATGCAAATTCAGTTCATTAGCACCATTAAATAAACCAAATAAATTACCAGATAATGACACGCTTAATGGTAACTGTTGCTTTGTTGGTAGCTTCCAAGTAGCTTATAAGCCAGAAGCTTACAAATGCATGCCATTCCAAGATATCATTATCGCTTCCTTTTCCATTCATTGCCACATGGTCTTCACGGAGAGAATCCGTGGGTTTCTGGATACCAGGCCAGTTGAAGCAGTATAGATCGAATCTTATTTCTCAAAAGCAACTGTAAAAGGAGTCAACTTTCCGGCACACATGTGAACTAGCATTGAGACCACTACCATACTAAGGTCACTGGAGGGAAAGCACGCAATTTTCTTGGCCATGGCTTGAAAATATCATCTCTTTTTCCGTAACTGCGGAGTTACAACATACCTGGACTAATCGTAGTCCGAGTAATATTTTTCGCAACGATGTATTAGGTTAAAACCAACACAGCGTATTTTTAATGTGGGTTGTCTTTGAAAATAGTAATGGCTAGTCATTCCACAGTTGGCTGCATTTCGGAGCAATTCACAATGATAGCGGATGGACCATGCGGTAATATTATCATGCACACTCCTTTATACCGCTCCTGTCAATACATCCCTATAATAGGAATTGTTCACCCTTTGTGGCTGCATCCAACAGCAGCAGCGATGCA
>JAHWFP010009293.1:0-42735 GCA_023313725.1 Lithobius niger
CCTTCAAGAACAGGAAGTACTTTAGAGGGGTCGTCTGTTAAGTCCCGTACTTACCCCCTTCAGTGCCAGAAGTACTCTAGTCTGTGGTACTGAAAGGTTTAAATATACCGAAACGCAGAAGATTTCCTTTTACGTCATTCTCTCCTTCACGAATTGACAGAAGCATCCATAACTACTCCGCCTACTACTTTTTTTTTTTTAATGTCGACATCCCTCAGCTGGAGAGCCACCTAAAAGATCAGAAATGGAATGACAAACATGAAGGGAATCCGTACTGCATCCGTTTAAGGCCAGCCGTAATACCTACTGCAGTGCTTGCTTCCCCCAAAGCCATTTTCCTAGCCAGCTGGCTTTCACGTGAGCCATCGAAGATAGTTTCAACGATCGTGTGCAATGTTTACCATCAAATACCGTCCAAGATCCAGCCGGATGGTTTACTGGCCACGGTCGTTGCATGGTTAGTAAAGTATCCGGCAGGATCTATGGGTGAAAAATAACATCCGCTACTTAGTTTGAACAATACGGCCGCCGAAAGAGTTTCGGTTGATATTAGCGGTTACACTCAAAAAGACTGCCACTCGTTTCCTGGAAACACTTTCCGGCTACACGAAAGTGTTGACTTATTTACATTTGACTTTTAAAACGTCGCGAGTGGCAGTGTGACAACTCAAAGCTAATCAAAATTGGTTTTAAAGCTGATGAAAATTTGTCTCGTAAAGCTAAGTAAAATTAGAATTATTATTTTGAGTTCTGCCTCTAATAGTTAGGGCGCGTTTAGGCAACGACTCGCCTTTGCATTCTCGCAGGAAGAATTTAATCGCGATGGCAAAGGTTCCGTTGTCATGGCAACAACTCTACGTGGATCAGCCAAATTCGATATCGTTTGAGTAAATACTTGCAGTCTTATAATCCGTGACAATAAGATATAGAATTCCTCCTGACGAAACAATTTTCCCAGTCGATTCTGAACTCACATTATTGACTGTTTTCGTAGCGAGCCGGCAGAGCTAAGATCGCCGCCATGTTGAAATTTCAGATGATTTCTAGCTTCTCCCTGCGAGAATGCAAAGGCGAATCATAGCATAAACGTGTCCTCAATAGATGTCACGGCTTACGTCGAAATTCCGTGCTCTACCGGTTCCAGAACTGCCGATGTTGAACACACCTCCGCCGCTTAGCAGCGTCCTCGGTATTGTCGCTTCGTGACAGCCGCTCACCATCCCATAATATCGTTCAAGATCCTACCGGATAGTTTGCTTATAAACGGGACAGAAAGCCAATTGAGCTCGATAAGTGTTAAATAAATACGGATGCAAACCTATTTACGTTGCCTTTTGGACTTAAATGTCAGACTGCCTGAGCAGGGTATTGAACCCACGACCTTTGAAATCAAAGGCCGGAGTCCTAACCGCTCAGCCATACTGACATGGCCATATAGTTTGCTGCTCATAAAACGAAAACCAAGAGAGCTTTCTATTTTACGTTCGCTAAGAAACCGGTCGTCATTAGTCTTACGGCCCGGGAAAGGAGGAGGGGGAGGGGGGACGGAGGAAATGAAAATATGACCACCAAATTTTCGAAGTGCTCCCCTTCGAAACCCTGAAAAAATATTGATCTTCCCCCCGACTGAAGTCTAAAAATAATACGAACCCCCAATGCGCTTTTCGTATGCCTATTTAGACTCTGCAGATGATTTCCTGTAACCAAATTGAGTAAGCAGCACCGGCACGTTGCCACTAGTCGCAAGGAAAACGTACCACATTTTTAACGACATGCCACGTTGGGTTAGAAATGTTCTATAAAATAGCGATGTTCCTTACACCCATCTCTTCTGTCGAGTTTAATCACAGGTATGATGAACGCACCGTTTGTTTTTATGGCCACATCCAAACCTTGTAAATACTCACACCATGGGGAGGGGGGGAGGAGCTTCCCCAGCAGAAGCTGAGGCCTTTCTTAGAAATTTTGACTGCAGAAAGTGCTATTTTTGAGGTCTAAAAATGACCTTTTTTTTTCCCAGTTTCGTAAACGTTTTTCTGTGGTATCGCTCCCTTGACGAAACCTAAAAAAATGCATGATCTCCCTCGAGAGCACCAAAAAATGCCCCCCTCCAAGTCCTTCCCCGTCCCCCCCCCACGCGATAAATAATGACTGGTCCTTAAGTATAATATAATATAATATAATGTAATATAATATAATATAATATAATATAATATAATATAATATAATATAATATAATATAATATAATATAATATAATATAATATAATATAATATAATATAATATAATATAATATAATATAATTCTTTGTTCCAACCGCATATTTGAAAATGTCGTGTTTGGGGATTGACTAACGGTACGTAAGTAAGCCTTGTGACTATTTAAGTTGGTGTATAGAGAAAATGTGATCATTATCTCATTTGAATGCCCACGTTTAAAAGATTCTAAGAAGAAATGGAAATTTATAGCGAAGCGATGACTACTGCAATGGATATTCTTATCTTATTTTACTTACGCTAATGTAAGCTGGCAACCTCGCAATTTAAATCCGTGTTGAACTGCTGTAAATGAAACATGTTCGCTGTTAGTGATTGATTGAGATGATCGATTTTTTTTGAGGCCGGGTGCCGATTTTGTAAACACTATGCGTGTGATGCCCGCCTTATCTTGAAGATAAAAAAAAAAAAGAACAGCAAATCAAATAAATTACGAAAAGGAAAAAGATTTATGCATTCAGAGATCGAAATTGAAGATGTACGAGAAAGCATTTACAGACGGTTTGGTGGAGGGAAAAGGGAGGGTTGGGAAATGGGAGGGGAAGTGAAAAGGCAGGAGCCTAATGCAACTGGATGTCCCTTTCAACGAGAAATGGCGGTCTTCGTGCTCCCTAACAACTGGACAAAAGAGTTTCGTCGGCTAAATCGAAACGTATTTCTTGGAACTGCGCCCTTCTGTCCGACCGACCGACAAACGACGACTTCCTGAAAATTAAAAGGAAGAATTGGACGAGTTCCATGCCTTTTCTCCAGAGGAGCTTCCAATTCATTGGACATCAATTTTGACACACGCTCTGGGTTATGTTTACATTAGAACACGATCTACAGGCTAATACCGAACAGAAATGAATGACTGGTTTATAATTAAAAAAAATAGATGGATTTGGGATAGAATCCCGTCTGTTGTCTATTTCTGTAAGCACAACTTTCACTGTCAAATTTTAGCAAGGAACGGAACACAGCTACAAACGTCTCAGAAAAGCAATTCAGAAAAACATTTCAGAAAAGGCTGTATTTCAATGCTCCCTTGGTCAACACGTTACGTTTCGCTCCCGAATTGGTGAGCGTCTTCAGACCTTGATAAAAACACAATTAATCTCGTCAAAAAATTCCTAGTATACTTACAATACAAATCAAACCAATTACTCACAGGTAGTAAAGACACCCTTTTCATTTAGTGGACTTACCTCCAGGCGTAACAGTCTGATCCAACATGTATTTAAACATGCCTGAAATACATTTTCAAGCTGAGATACGATTGAATACGTATTGGATCAAGCTTTTCTTTCTAGAGTTAAGTCTATACTGAGCATAAGTGGTGATGTTTACCTACTTATGAGTAGTTGGTTTAAAACTGTGTTGTGATGAGTACTAGGGATTTTTTGACTAGGGATTCAGTGTTTTACCCATGTCTGAAGACGCTCGCCGATTTGGGAGCGAAACTTGCCGCATCGTCCACAATTTTTATGCGATATTTATGGTTGTTTCACACTCCTTTAAAAAAGTCTATCGGAGTCGACTACAGTTTGTCCAGTGTTTTAATCACGTTTAATAGAATTAGCAACAAAGCGCAGCTCTTCAAAGTAAGAATGCCTCCCTTACTGCATGTTAACTTTCTTTCAAATCAAACTGGACGGAAAGCTGACGGTTTAGCGCCGGTGCACACGGGCGGTACCGCATTTGCGGTTTGGTTTACGTGCCATCTGTTGGGTACTACACACGTACCTGCGTCGACGTTGCGTTACCGCCCGCCGCTCGTGCGGTCGTTTTGCATCGCAATTCCCCCGTCCACGCACCGATACCGCAGCGTTAAAAAAACGCAGTTGCGTCTCTGAGTACCTTGGGTGACTTGAGCGGTGCACACGTCCGCCGTTTACCGCAAAAGCGTTACCGAAAATGGCGTCCAATTTCGAAGAAATAGACATGGAATTGTTTATTGGGTGAGTAAAGAACTATCCTGAAATATGAAATGTTGCTGCAGAAATGATTGAAGACTCATTGGGAAGTAATTACAGAACTTATCCGGATTTTTTAGTTAATCTGCAAAGGATGTATAACATTTTCCCCTGGTACGTCTTAAATTAGTACATCAATGTACCAAAATTCGTCGCATTGGTTTTAAAATATATTTTTTTGTTCACGAGGTAGGCGAAAAAAGCAATATCGTCTCATTGGTTTCAAACTATAATTGTTTGTACACGAGGTTAGGGAACCGAACGCGCACATATACGTCACCGAAGCGGCACCGCAGCGTCAACTCGCGTTAATAAAACGCACGTGTGCATTGATTGGCTGCGTCGCCGCAGCGGCGCCACAGCATCGCCGCGCGTCCAAAAAATGCACTTGTGCACCGGCGCTTAATGTTTGAATCTTGAGCCGTCGGCATTCCGTCCTGCTTAATTCTTATTTCACGTTTTATTTGTGTGTTCTATTCGTTTCACTTGGAGGATGGCGCGGCAAATAAGCGTCCCTCCAGTGGCGATTGGAAAGTATTTGTTTATATGTATATATGCACGTGTTAAATGCTGCATATGGACGTGTCGTTCGTTATGTCAGTATGGTTCAGCGGTGGGGCCTCGTCCTTTGGTTTCAAACGTCGTGGGTTCGATTCCCCCGCTCAGGCAGTCCGACATTAAGCCCAAAAGGCAACGTCAATTGATTTTCATCTGTAAATTTTTTTTTTCAAATCTATGTTTTACTTTGTTTTATGTTGCCTTTCGTTTACGTGTAGACATACACCCACTTTTTGTTGCATTTGGACTTGAAAGAGTCTGGTACTTCCGAACCTCCAGCCCCTGATCTTCGGGCTCTACTGCCACATGAAAAGGCGGTAGAACATGATCAATGACGTGATCCAGAGGGTGGACCATTCAGCACACTGGTCCATTAATCTGATGTATCCAATATTTAATTTACGGGAGGCAACGAATCTTGTTAGCTTAAGTCTCTTAACTCACTCGTGGTTTTTTTAAATTCGCGTGTAAGACGAAAATTAAACACTAGCGTTGCACTTTGGTTTCTGTGCGTGTGTTCTTGCATGTCAGGATGCACATTTTTGAAGATTAATCTGAAATTTGGCTCTTCAATTCATCTTCGGGCAGGTCGGACTAGTCCGAAAAGACACAACGAGAATAAGTTTGAATCTGCAGTTAAAACAAATATGTGCAACCGTATAGCACCTTAGCACTTCATTACGGGAGGAGCATACCTACGGACACAACAATCAGTTGTGTTATTTTGTGACGTCATTATCAACTATGGGGGACTGACGGAATGCAGGGACAAACAGCGGGAAAACAGGAGGAAACACGTGTTGTTACTACGGTGGATTGGTCGGACAAACAGAAATTTGTTTTCTACACACACAATACTTTCACGAAACCGGAACTTCGGTTTTCCAGCAACAGATAAGTTACACTAAATCCAAGGCCGGATTAAGGGGGGTGCTTTGGGTGCTGAAGCACCCGGGCCACGGGCCTCAAGGGGGCCTCACGGTCACGGGAAAATAAAGCAGGTATTATTTTAGGCTGCTTAAAGTTAATTAAGTGGTTCTCGTGAGCGTATTTCTTAGCGCATGCAACATTTTAGATGACACTGTCTAAAAAAAATTCCAATTACGAATCAACCTTTTCACCAATCTCATCCTGGAGCCGATGACCAGATGTGCTTTTTGCTCCATTCACATGAACACATTGAAACGAACATAAGGGCTGTTTAGAGGCTTGTCACAAGTAAAAACTTGGATGTAAAGAAAGTCTTTTGTCAATGTGCAACATTTGCGTGCTGCACCAGGCATTAAAATATTTATATTACACTCCATAACAAAATATAAGTAACTGAAGTTTTTTTGTTTTAAAAATAAAAAAAAAAAAAACATGCACGCATCTAAAAAAATCTTGAATAAAAGTAAAATAAAAAAAAAACCCACCCGTTAAGTTTTTTTAGCCAGTCCAGAGAACCACTTAATTAATATTTAGCAGCCTTAATTAAAAAAAAATACTTTATGGTGTTTTTTCAAAAAAAATTATTGTTAAAAAAAATTCTTTTTCTGCAGGACGGGGGGAGGGGGGGGAGTGAACAGGGCCACATTAAAACTTAAGCACCAGGCCTCTACAAGGTTTAATCCGGCCTGACAAAATCCAAGGACGGTATATGGTAAGGCGCCCACACGCTAGTGGCCCATCTTATTCCGGTTTCATAAAAGTTTTGCGTGTGCAAAAAAAAATGTTTGTGTGTCCCAATAAGCCATCGTACATTGCGATCACGCAGCTTAAAAATGGCCGGCAAACAACAATAAGGAGAGCAAGGAATAACGAATTTCGTGAAGATGCATTGTGTTAACTAACATTTTCCATACGCAGTTAGTAAACATACCACGAATTGTTTAGGAAGTATGCGACTGCGTAATGTTTATTTGCCGCCATCTTTGAACTCCAATGTGGGCCGGCTCAAGATACGGTTTCCAGCGCCATCTTGTGTGTGCTTCTGCAGTCCTTGTCAAGCGGAGCGCTAGTAACCCTTCTGCGAAGTTACGTTACGACTGTAGGAGCTGCTAGAGTTTCAATCCCCTGGTATAGTCTGTTCCACATTATGTTTGCAGGAAACTGACTGTATGACGTCACGTTTCCTTGCACTACGAGTGTAAAAACATGTGGATATTGCACTTGTAGACGCTACACAGTTACTGTTAGAATCTACGAGTGGGATATTTGAACGTGTTTGCACTTATAAGTGGAAGGAAACGTGGCATTATACAGTCAGTTTCCTGCAAAAATAATGTGGAAAAGACTATAGCCACTGTCAACTCGTGAATGTCTTTTAGGTGGCTTTGATTCGGGAGCTTGCTATTTGCCTGAATCTTACGAGGCACTAACGTCTCATTTAACTCCGGTTGGAATCGTCTAATGGTTTAGACTGCAACACACGAATCTTGTCAGCCCGGTCATCAAAGGCACTTTGGATTAACCTTCCAAACGCTGGAATCATTTAAAGTACGAAACCTTGTAACTGCACATACGATCTACATATACTACTGGCTCTTCCTCTACGTTTCAATGCTGAATTAGTGACTGAGCCGTTTAAAGGCAGGTTACCACGAAATGAAAGACTGCAGCACCTAGTGCCATCTAGTTCTCGCTAGTGCTTGCTTGCATCAAGCAAACAAATGCACAAACCAATATCTTTTTACCGCAACAAACAAGCCACGGGCCTCCTTAATTATTGAGTAACAATTTGCTACGTCCTCGTGCACCTGGGAACAAGCTGTAAAGGTTAACGACATCGCTGGCGCTAGATGGCGCCACGGTATTTTCTTTATATTCTACCGTGGCACCATCTAGTAGCATTAGTATCGTTAAGCATTACAGCTTGCTTCCAGGTGCACGAGGACGTACTAATCTTTTACTCATTAATTACGGAGGCACGTGGCTTGTTGTTGTTTAAACGGTGTTTCTTTGTGCTTTCCTTTTTTGCTGCGAGCAAGCGCTAGACAAAACTAGATTGCGCTGGATGCAGCTAGATGGTGCAAACTTTCGTTTGTTGGCAACCAGCCTTTAAGTTGGAACAAGACTCGGTTCTCTCATGTTGGTGACAACATTCGCCAGGTGTTTGATTTTTGCACTTGGTATGTTGGCTTGTTGCATTAAAATATTACGATAATAGGCGTAAACTCTCCTAAAAAAAAAAAAAGAATTGAAAACCTTTCCTCGCCGTGTTTTAAAAAATGAGGAAAAACCGGTTAGTGTATTCTAAGACAAATTATGCGTGACCCCGATTGTGATAGAAATGGTTACTTTTGGAGTGATCGGTAACCATTTCTATCACAATCGGGGTCACGCATAATTTGTCCTAGAATACAGATGCAAAGCTATTTATGTTGCCTTTTGGACTTATATGTCAGACTGCCTGAGCGGGGAACCGAACCCACGACCTTTGGAACCAAAGGCCGAGGTCCTACCTCTGAGCAATGATGACACGGACAAAAGGAAACGTCAGTAAAACTCCGTATCAGTATGGCTCACAGGTAGTACCTCGGCGTTTAGTTCCAAAGGTCGTGGGTTCGATTCCCCGCTATATAAGTCCAAAAGACAACGCAAGTAGGTTTGCATTTGTACTTTAATTTGTGTTGGAACATGCCTGCTGGACTCACCGGTGAGTAAAATGGCGGCCATTGCCAAGAGAGAAGTGTTTTACGGGCGTATGCTCATCGTCATACGCTAACCATCAAGCTTATATTTTACTTGTATTGTCAAGGGCGTTTTTAAGCAGTCGCCTTAGTATAGTCTGGACTCTCTATGAGACCACGGTCTCCACCATTTGCTCATTACGTTTACATAAATAACAAAGAACAACTGCAGGTCCGCCATCTTCAGTCGGTCAGGATTCAGCTGAAAGACCGCCTCGAGGAGCCGATGCCTCACAAGTGACGTCATGCTGAGGAATCGGTAAATCAATTGGGCGTATAAGAACAACTTTGATACGCTATGGCGAAAGAGCTGAGCTGTCCGGTGAGTTTAAGAGAAGTGGCCATCTTAAGAATGAATGCGATATTTTTGACTTTTTGATACAGTTTTTTTGCCACCCTTGTCAATTAACCACCTCAACCCAGCGGCAGATTAGATCTTTCAAATTTTCAGCTGACCAGTTCAAATTTCACGCGCACAAATTAATCAGGTTGAGACAGCTGCTTTACAAGGGAATCTAGTGACAGAAATGGTACCGTACCAAAAATAGAAATTCGAATTATGTCTTAATATGTCACAAGCATGCTGTACCAAACGGTTCTCAATGGTTTAAGTGTATTCTGATAAAGCAGATAAACTACTGAAAATTTTAAAACGCCAAATGTGATGTCAGTTATGAACAAAGTAGCAACGTTTCGGTTTAAAGAACAAAACCGTTATCAAGAAAGTTTAAATTTGCTTAAAAACATACTTGTTGATAACGGTTTTGTTCTTCAAACCGATGTGTCGCTACTTTGTAAATAAACGACAGCACATTCTGCGTTTCAAAAATTTCAATTATTAAGTTTAAACATTTTCTTGTTAAGGGATTTAGGTGTCGTAGACCTTCTGGTGCCACTGGCATCTCGTCTGTAAAGGTTTCCTAAACCTCGAGTTCGTCGAATTTGAAATTTCTGGGCAGAGACATTTTATCATTCCTCAATATGCGCTATTTGTAAGTAAGTTTACGTTTAAAGTAAATCAACTGATCACCTTCCAGAGAAGCATTTGATCTCGTTCCAAATCTCGTTTCTCCTGCACTCACAAACTCGATTTCATCCGACCGTACTCTCGTCCACTTCAATTTCACACGCACGTGGGGCTTCTCGGAGTCGCCTGTTATTATTATTATTTTTTTTTTTTACAAACTCCGCTCATTCTCCAGTTGCTATCAGCACATCTTACGGTGAGCGCATTGTTGCATGCATTTTGTTTATGTGCCCTTTAACGCCTGCTTGCATGGGGTGGGCCTGTCCTGCTTACCAATCTGATATTGTGGAAAGATGTTGGACTACATGGAACATTTCTTATTAGAGTGTCCGCTGTACGGCCCGCCGAGGCTTCTCTTGCTGGCTATTGTGCAGCGTGAATCCCTCCCCCCCCCCCACCCCTGCTGATTTTGTTGGGTATGTGGTCCCACGTGGAAGACTTTTAATCTGTGGTGCACTGCTAGCGGGTGCGGTGGCTGACTTTTGCCCTTCTGCTCCCTGTTCATTTTTAGCAGTTCATAAAAATTGGCTCCTTTATGCTTCCAGAGGCGTAGCTACAGGGTGGCAAGGGTGGCAGATGCCACCGGCCCCCAGATTCAGGGGGCCCCCAAAAGAAAAAAAAATATTTAGATTTAAAACAACGCTCTTATGTAGTACACTTGAGTGTTACAGTAGTTGTTTAATATAATACGAACTGTACTTAAAAAATGAATTGTAAGCCTCTCCCCCTATAATAAAAAAAATATGGTGGTAAAAAATTAGAAAAAGGTATGAACTCTGAAACTTTGGCTCGTGCGTTTTTTTGGGCCATCCTGTGTATTAAGGAAGGGGGGGGGGGGGAGGGGCCCAAGGGGTAATTTACCACCGGCTCCACCCAACGTAGCAACGCCACTGTATGCTTCTCGTTTGTTTCTAATAATTACTATTCATTTTGTTTCGTTTAATGAAATCAAATACTAGCGAGCACGTGTGTGCTTGAGGTCAATAATGTATGTACATTCAGTTTGCCTCACAGTTAGACGACATTACTATAAAATTGATACTTGCGCAAACGTAGATTAGCTGTCAGTTATTACCCATCCAAAACCAAAACTGGTATAAGAGAAGCCGCCAAGTTTCAAAAAAGGGTCGGTCTTTCAAAGTAGTAATATCATTCAACTAGGGAAAGGCCGCCAAGGTTAATCTTGTTAGCCAAGTTAATCGGATCTACTCATAGTTCGAAAGTTAAATGAAAACTAGAACATTGCTACTGGCGGTAGCAATCTTCAAGTTTTTATTTAACGCCCAAAGTATTATTAGGTGCGATTAACTTGGCTAACAGGATTAACCTTGGCGGCCTTTCCTAGTTGAATGATATCACTACTTTGAAAGGCCGACCCTTTTCGTAAACTCGGCGGCTTCTCTTATAACAGTTTTGGTTTTGAGTGGATATCACAGTTTTCATAGGACTGTGAACGAACGAAGTATCAGACGATTTAATCGTTCCCTCTACCTTTTCTGTCTGGAGGAATTTTATGTCTATAAATTTGCTCATTCATAATTTTCACATTTGCCCTGGCCCAATTAGCTGTTACGCCAGTGAAATTGACACGGTCAGAACTTGCATAGGCTTACCAATGCCCAATTTGCCGTTAGTTGAGTCAAAGTGGCACGGTTGTGGTTTATTGTTTGTGCTTGTTTCACAGGCTTAAGTTTGTTCAATCGCAATTTTGAGCGTACTGGCTACGAAACGCTGACTTTGGTTCGTTTCGCTCACTCACAAGGTTAATTTGAATCACGGCATGAAGCTGGAATTGTTCACTCAAATAAATCAGGTTAGCGTATCCACATTGGTGACGACTAATGTTTGTCATAGGCGTATTGCATAAATAATGTGGTTCACGAATAACAATCGGCGTAAGTCATAATGTTGATTGTTGCCAACTGGAACAAGCTGACGTCATCATACCGCTTTTAGAAGAAGAAACAGTTTCGTCTCTGTCGGCCACCATCGTCTGCTGATTTTTAAATATCTATCAAATAATTGTAAGTATATTCGTTTGGCTTAGAAATGTAGTATTACCAATTTTAAATGTTTCAGCCAACTCAGTAGGAGTTCGTGTACCGTCCTCTTCAAGTTTTCATTTAACGTCCAAAGTATTATTCGTCGATGCGATTAACTTGGCTAATAGGATTAACCTTGGCGGTCTTTCCCTGGATCTCTTATACCAGGTTTGGTTTTGGGTGGATATCACAACTTTCAGAGGACTGTGACTGAAGAAAAGATCAGATGGTGTAATCGTCATCTGTACCTTTTTTGTCTGGAGAAATTTGATGTCTATAAATATTCTCATTCATAATTTTCACCTTGCCATTGCCCAATTGGCCGTTACGTCAGCTAAATAGACACGGTTTGACGCTGATTTTTGTTCGCTTCGTTCACTCAAACAGCACATCCCTCCTCACTTGGCCCTACCTCCGTTAACGTTAATCATTCAATCACTTAGTTACCATGGTGTTCACGAACACATTGTCTCTTTTATTGTCGTGGGGCAGATAATTTAGTTTGGATTCGTGTACCGTAACAAAAAACCGACCAAACCCTTGCAATAAAAGATACTTCGTCTCTTAGAGTGAACCATTCCATTCTATATTTTATTGAGGCCCTAGCCTAATGCCCCAACAACCATCTATTTACAACAACAATGACTTTTGACTGAAACGATAATCGTGTAACACTTAAGCATGTTATAATCTACTGTTGGATGACAATACAAACAATGGTTACAACAATACTTTTGCACTTACGAGCCACTTCAGGGCCACGTGCTTCTAGCTGCAACCCCCATTTTAGAAAAAGGCACTTGCCCATATGACGCTTTACCTGTCTGCCGAAATTTAGATCTGGCAACTTTCCCTAATCAGCTGTAGACGTGTCGTTTTACCCTATGAGAATTAACATGGGAGCCTGCGGACTAGTTACTAGTTACCAGTAACAGAAATTCAACGTTATTGACGGCACTTTTTCTCCATGAAGGACACGTTACCACATTTTCGTGTTGACGTTTTCTTCGTTACTGGACCCAAGACACCTGATTCAAACGATTTGCAAACATTTCTACCGCATGGGGAATTTACACCAATATGCTGAAATCAGGTATAAGTTGGTTTCACTTAAAACACAGTCTGCTAGTGCAGCCGCCTTTTTTTCATCAACAATCATTTTTTAACAATCGGATGTCTACAATCGGACGATCTACTATTACTTGGCGGCGACACAATAGCGTGTGTGTATATCAGGTATAAGTTGGTTTCAGTTCTAGACACACGCTAGTGGTCGCCGCCAACTAATAGTAGATTGTCCGATTATAGACATCCGATTGTTAAAAAATGATTGTTGGTGAAAAAAGGCGGCCGCACTAGCAGACTGTATCTTATGTCAGTTACTAGCATCGTACTCGGCTTCGCCCGGGGATTTGTTTGACCCGTGGTTGTTTCCCAGTATTTGCTCGGTGCTTCCTGATCGTTCACTGCAATAGTACATTTTTCTTTGGGTAACACTCCTTTTTTCCATTATTCAAATAGTGGCTGTAACATAAGCGCTGCCCCACCAACGAGCATTCCCCGTTCAGGCCCCTCCCCACTCCCAGTAGCGTGCGAAAAATAACTGTCCTTCGTAAGTGACGTCCTTTAAGACATGCCTTTGCGATGACCGCGGAGAGCAAATTGTTAATGAGGCAACAATGTGCCAATTTCAACTTCTTTTCAGGGCAACAACGTCCCAGTTTTAACTTCAAGCCAAAGAATTGATACACCTGCATGTTTTCATTGTTCCCCTTCCGAGGGTCGTTGCGGTTGCTTCATTTCTGCTATGAGACTTTGGTTTATAATAATGTAAGATAAGATAAGATATAGCCGAATCTAGACACACGCTAATGTGTCGCGCCAAGTTAGGCAACAAACATCACAACAAACATCACATCAATTCAATTGTCGAGGTTGTAAACAATTGTAGCGCGACGCCATAGCGTCAGTGTCTTATATCTTGAAGCATAGTTGGGCACATTTCAAGTACTTGGGGGAAAATAATAATGCGGTACAAAAGCTTAAATTGTGCTGAAATCGAGAGCAATGACCCACCTGGCTAGCTAAGGTGCTTTCAATGCAAAATTTGACCCTCAATAGGTTGAAAATGTGTTACTAGTTACTAGCTAGTTATAGCTAGCTAGCTAGCTAGTCCGCTCATCCCCATGTTAAATCCCATAGGGTGATTATTCATAGATACCGAGATAACGTGTAGGCTATAAACGGAACAGAAAGCCAATTGGGCAACGTAAATAGGTTTGCATCCGTATTTATTTATATAACGGGTAGGCTTCCAGCTATAAATTGGATGAATGGGTACAGTACAATACGAACTGCGTACCATTTATGGTTTGAAGCCTGCGGGCGTAACGGGGATAGCGTGGGAGGGCGCGTAAGTGCGCAAAAATTATTATAACTATTGTTAGCATTGTCGGTATCATCTCCCATTGGACGGCCAAAGTTCCGACAATGAGAACGTGTATACTGACGTGCATGCCTAGACACACACTAATGAGTCACTATAAATCTAAACAACGTTGTAAAGAAATATTGTATTCACGTCCAATTCACGAAAAATAAACCAACTGTAAAAACAAAACAAAATAAACAAAGCCAAAAACTGGTAAAGAGGCCACCAAGTTGAGAGTGTTTCAGCCCTTCAAAGGAGTGATATCAACACACCAAAACTAACTACAACAAAATTAAAACCAAACCAAAAACCTATAAAGAGGTGACTAAGTTGAGAATGGTTCGGCCTATAGGCAAAAGGTAGTAGCAAAGTGTTGAAAACCAGTTTCTTGTTGACGTGACACTTTATTACACATCTGCACGGTAGTGGAGTTCAGTAAATACACTATAAAAAAAAAAAGGAGTAATATCACATCAAAAACCAAAACTGGTAAAAGGAGCCGCCAAGTTCCGAATGGTTCGGGCCTTCAAAGGAGTGATATCAACACACCAAAACATTCGCCAACTTTATCGTACCGAATAATACTTTGGACGTTAAATGAAAACTTGAACACGTGCTACCGAAAGTAGCAATGTTGTAGTTTTCATTTAACCTTCGAATTATTAAGCGGTGCGATTAACTTGGCGAATGTTTTGGTGTGTTGATATCACTCCTTTGAAGGGCCGAACCATTCCAGTTTTACCAGTTTTGGTTTTTGATGTGATAAATATTGGCTCGTAGCTTACAGCACTTGCGTTAGTTCAGAACAGTTTGAATGGCTGACATAACAAATAGCTCACGTGACGTTAAGTGTAGAGCGAAACTGCGTCCAAAAGTCGCGATAGCTTGGTGGTTTTAGAAGGTTACCGTGAAACTCGTACAGATTTGGAGTTGGGGCCATTTTGTCAATCTGGGCTATTGGGCCAAAGAGTTGTCTAACAGTACCCAAAAAAATAGCAGACAAAGCTTTGTCAGTTGGCACAGAGGAATAGGAGAATTATAATAACTGACAATGTGGATAGTTTTACTATTTTGATGCAAATTACTTCTTTTGGGGATACACTAAGATCACAAACGACCTTAAAATTTCAGTTGCCACTGCAATAAAATCGGAATAGATGCATATCATTTCAGGGCAGCTATCATTCGGAAATTCTTCCGTTCTGGGGATTCAACAACTCTATAGCTTGGGCTTTCAATGCCAATACTAGAGTATGCTAGTTCTGTTTGGTCACACCACCTACTCGGGGACATTGACCTTCTTGAGTCCATTCAACAACGCTTCACTAAGAGTTTAAGGGGTTTATCCCATCTATCTTGTACATATAGGCTTAATGGGTTGACATCAGAACCTCTGGAATTAAGAAAATTAGGAGCAGATCTAATTTTAACATATCTATTACTACGTAGTCACCTTGGTGTTGATTCCGCTTTTTTCTTTGAGCTCCGTTCCGGTGATCGAAAGAGGGGGAACTCGTGGAAGTTGGTTGCTAATCGTTTCAGAACCGATACTTGAAAGTTTTTCTTCAGCCGTCGTGTAGTCAACTGCTGGAATAAATTACCTACAACAGTGGTTCATGCAAATACTCTTCCTTGATTTAAAATACATATGAAGGATGTTTGTCTCACCAACAATTAATTTTGTGATCTTTTATGCTGGACTGGTGTAAGTGGCATGCCCTACCCAGTACCCATCTTCCCTTTGCTGTTGTGCAAATACATATTATTCCTATCTACTAAGTAAATCCAACCTAAGAGCTTATTCGCGTTTGTTATTTCCACTACAAGGGATGGCACGATACCAAAATTTTTTATCCCGATAAGATTTTTGAAATTATCGCGATAATCGATAATATCTCGATGAAACAAATTTTGAGGCTGGAATAACCATTTGAATTTTGTTAATTAAAGAAAACCTTGGCTGTAGCCTACAGTGCAACCTTCACGAATGTGAATTGTGTGGCACTTGCCATTTGGCCAGAAGATAGTTGTACTGCTGTTTGCATTAACCTAACTCTCCAATCAGCTAAAGTGGCTAGCAACAGTTTGTATACTTGGTTGGAGAGCCCTTGTAATTCTGCACGTGATGCCGCAAACAGCTTGATTCTAGCTATTACAGCTTCCGAGATGTGACCATTTTAAGCGTTGGGGTTTGCACGATAATTCAATAAATAAAAAAAAAAGTGCGATACGATAATCGAAAATATTTTTATTGCGATATTATCGATTATCGTGCCAACCCTATCCACTACAAGGAACACGTAATTCCTCCGGCCCTCACCTGTTCGTAAACCTGACTCTCTTTGTGTCCATGGCAAAAGACACGTCACCAATATACACTATATTTGGCGCCCGACATCAAACTATCGACAAAACGAAAACGTTGCTGCCAACGCGACCATTCGGGGCTGTCATTATCCATTCAAATCTGTTGCTGGCACAACCTTTAAATCTTGGCAAACGGTAATGAACAGGGAGCCATGTAAAATTTTCCATATTAGCTTTGGAGACATTAGCCTGCCTTCGATACAAGACCCCGTTACAAGACCGCCTTCTCCTTCCCCAATACCGATCGACTTTTATTAGGAATAGCAAGAAGCCCATTCTGCGTAGAACAATGGAGCGCTAAGCAACACGTAGCGTTTCGAAAAGATAGCAATTACGCGGCTGGTAGTGGTCGTGCGCCTCCGGAAGGGGGACTTCGCAATGGGGGGTCCTTTCCGAACGAGTCTCATATGCACTGGCCCATTAAGCCCGTATCGATCCGAATGAGAAGTCGGCTTCAGAAAGAAGATTAAGTTTAATAACAACCTCCTTTTGTCTTGACAGTTAACAAAGCTACGACGAAGGGAAAGAGGAAACTAAGAAAATAAGTGGTAGTATACGTCACTGGTTTCGCTGCTCAGAAAGCGATTCATGAAAAATTGGACTCGGCGATAAAACTGGTTGATGCAAGAACACAAAATAAAAACGTCAAGCCATGTTACTAAGGCAAACTGTTAATTACCCAAAGTTGAAAAGGTAAGTATGGTGGGTAAGGGATTTTAAAGGTGAACGTGCGCCCATGAATGCTGTTTCTAACCCCTTTATTTCTCTTTTCCCAGTTTTTAAACACCTCTACCAGGGCAGTATTTCCCCTTTACCCAGTTTTTAACCCCTCTACCAGGGTAGTATTTCGCCTTTACCCAGTTTTTAACCCCTTTACCAAGGTAGTGTTTCCCCTTTACCCAGTTTTTAACCCCTTTACCAGGGCAGTATTTCTCTTGAACCCAGTTTTTAACCCTTTTACCAGGGTAGTATTTCCCCTTTACCCAGTCTTGAACCCCTTTACCAAGGTAGTATTTCCCCTTTACCTAGTTTTTAGCCCAATTACCAAGGCAGAATTTGACCTTTACTCGTTTTTACGAGTTTGACCTTTACCAGGGCAGTATTTCACCTTTACCCAGTTTTTAACCCCTTTACCAAAGCAGGTAATTATGTTTTTCTGAAAATGTGGGGTAAAGTCGTACCTTCTGTTGGCAACGGCACGGGAAGGCATCACTTACCAGTGGTTCCTTGGCGGCTTCGTATCGTGCCCGGCACCAAACAACACAGTCTGAGTGGCCAGGAATTTGAAATAAAAAACATGGTGCCTTCGCTAGCATCATTCAAGCATGGTAATATCGCTAATACGTTCTAAAACTGGCGAAGTCCTTGTGCATGGGCATCATTTGAAGTTGAAGAACTTATTCTGTGTTCTATTCAAACCGTATTCAGTTCGAAACAAGAAATTTGAATCATGGATAAAGTTAAGCGAAGTCCAAGTGGCTCGCTTCTCGGAACACAATACCATGCGTTGCAGGCTATACTTAGCTCCACTCACAACTGCAGCCCGTTATAAGACTGAATGCTGGATTAAAAAAAAAACACCTGGTCTGCTGGTATTTCTTTCTTAAATGTAATGTAACCTCTTTATCTGACACATCGTTTTTTAAAGCGATTAACCAAGTAGCCTGTTCTTATCATGTACATTTTGCCTTACTTGATACTAAACTATAGTTTTAATCTCTATGACGACGTTTAGTGATGTAAGCTTTAGTTGCCTTGCCATTCGGGTTCACTGACGACGATTCCCCCTGGTGGTAATCGTTTAAAGTAGGTACTAATTTCACCCGTATATTTTTGGCAGATAAAAAAGTGGAGGTGTGTAATCTGCATGCCCTTTATATTTTGAAGAGCTTTACTAACTGAAGAAAAATTTGTTGTGTACTCTAGACGACCAATTGGCCCTAGACTCGTATAATTTATTCAAATAAATTTGTTAAGCTCAACGTAGAATATTCATCAGATAACACTACACCGTGCATACTGTCATACTGTGTGACCTTGGTGACGTGTCTGTGTGCATAGTGTGTGTTATTTGAACTACGTTATTCCCCGTGTGTGACTGTGTGATACACGAAAGACAACAGTGAGACAAAATCGTCATCGTGACATAAACATAAGCCCTTTCTCAATCCGGTGAGCAATGGCACCCTTAAGTAGATCGCTACAATGTCTTATTTCACAACGTCACAACGTCGAATTAGTCTCGCTGTTGTCTTTCGTGGCTCCATTTCCCGAACATGATGAGTGTACGCCTTTGAATCGCTGGAAATATATAATAGACATACGTGAAGAAGAGGCGGTTAACCTGAAATAATTAATCGTTTGCGAGAAACGGACAGTCCAAACGTAGACGATGTGGCGAAATCTGATTTCGACACCCCCCGAGACGTTTCGACTGTTCCGAGGAATCGAGCAAATGATCGATTATTTCAGGTTTACCATTTATTTTCACGGATGTGTGTTTTAATGCTAAGGTGTGACGTCAAGCTAACTTACCGACTTATTTGAGTTTTAAAAAATGTGTATTTGTAATTTTATTCGTGAATCACAATAAAAAGTCGGTCATTACGTCACGTGGTGGACCTAACACTTTTATGGGATCTACATTAGGGTCATGTAGATCCCATAAAAGTGTTAGGTTATCAAAAAAGTGTGGGTTATCAAAATTAACCCACTGTGGCGTGTGTGAGTTTTCAGATTAACCGTACACTTTTAGCATTGGGATGTGTTAGCGTGACGTCTCCACCATGCATTAATGAAAAATAAACAGGTTTTGGGTTTGATCTGCCCCCAAGAACTTTAAAGGGTTCTTATTTTCGTTGTTGAACATAGTTCAATATTTTCGTCTTTTTCTGGGGATTTATATACGTTTCTGAATATGTTGTAACTAGTACCGTACGCGGTTCCGCCCGGAGTTTTCTTTCGCCCGTGGTTTGGTTTGGCCCGTGGTTGTTTCTCAGTTTTCGGTCGTCGTTGCGTGAACATTAACTGCGACTGGCTACTTTTCTTCCAGACGTAAGTTTCCCTTTTCCTCCCATCTTCTCCCACCCCTTTCATCCCATCATCTCCCTGCCCTCACCCTCCCCTCTCCCCTTTCCTATCCTGTTACCCACACAGACGCACTGCCCCTCTCCCTGTTTATCGCTTTGGCTTGTGACGTCATTTATCACTGTTGACTGAGCATTGACTGAGCTTGGTTGTTGTTTGGGATGTTGGTGTTCAGTTAATGGATAATCACATGCTTATTGGTGAAAGACGCACTGCCGCACACACGGGCATTTCCCATTCAGGCCCTCATCGTCACTCTCAATTTATCGCTTTGTCTTGCGCAATCCGTACCGTGTGAAAAATAACTATCCTTCGTGCTTGACGTCATTTAAGACATGCCTCTGCGATGACCGCGCAGAGCTAATTGTTATTCGAGGCAACAATGTGCCAAATTCAACTATTTTTCAAGGCAACAACGTACCAGTTTCAACTTCTAGCCAAAAAATTGACACACTCGGCAATTTTCATTTTAAGGGTTCTCCTTCCGGGAGTCTTTGTTGCTTCATTTCTGCTATGAGACTTTGGTTTATAGTGTAAGATGTCAATATAAACTTTTGGATAACCGTTAAAAAAAAACTGACGATGTACATATTTGTCATAAGTTTGAAAGTCCTCGCTCCTTGAAATTATAGTAGAGTTTTAAATATATTCAAGACGAATCAAATAGCTTTTCCCCGTCGAATTAAAAAAAAAAACAACTAATTACTAAGAATGGCATTCACTGAATTGCGAAGCCTAACCAAACACCGAGATAGTATTTCGGCCTTGATTGCTTGTTAGATGATACGACTGCAATTTGTGCTCCATGCGATCGTAAATCTGAGCAGACGGATTCTTTTAATTTTATTAAAAAAATAAATTTCATGCGACGAGAAATAACCCATACGCGCCAAACAAAAAGATTGTTCTTCCCTTTGGAATAAATAGCCTGCTTTAGTATCGACATGGAAATTTTAAGGGTTTTTTTTTATTGTTTTTGTTTAATACTTGTGTGTTGAGCGATCGATCCAGTCTTTCCGTTTAATGTTCAGTGCTTCTCTAGTTTGGCGGCGCTGCAACACTTACAATAAGACCGTAAAAGTTAATTCAGTGGTTTTCAGGAGAGCACGCAAGGGTCTTTTCTTAGCGCATGAAACGTTTTATGACATTGTGTAAAAAAAAATTCCGATCACGCATCAGCGGTTTCATCAAACACTTCCTGGAGCCGATGACCATAACAAACCAGTGCTTCATTGACATAACCACCTCGAAACGAATGTAAGGATCGTTCAGAGGCTGTCACAACTAAAAACTTGGATCTAAAGAAAAACTTTTATCAAATGTGCAACTTTTGCACGCTCATCCTGGTATTAAAACAGAGACGTTGTACTCCCCAACACAACGTAAGCTGCTGAGTTTCTTTTGTTTGGTAAAAAATAAAGTCATCGCCCGCATCTGAAAAATTACGAATAAAAAGTAAAAAAAAAAAAAAAAAAAGACCGCTCACTCGCATCAATCTTTTCAGTACCACTCCTCAGAACAGAACCACTTGATTAATTTTTAGCGGCCTAATCAGAATTTATTTCTCTTCTGTTACGAGATCTTGAAAATACAACGGATTTTTTTTTTTTTGAAAATCTGATGTGTGATATGCCAAATTATTTATTGGAAAATACTCATCGTAAATATCCGCAGTGAAGAGAAAAGCAGGATTAGTTCAATTTGTTGAAGTGTGTTGTAAATCCCTTATTTTTTAGCGTTCATTGCTCGAGGCAGGAAAATAGTCATTTGCTCAATCGGTAAGGACAAGAATGTCCTTACGTAGTGAACTAACCCTAATAATTTTAGGGTGGTATTGATAAAGTACTTATGTGCATTATTAAAATCCAGTTGTCAGGTTAGACGGACACGTAGCAGATTGACTGGGTGATTGATTGATTTTATTGAGCAGAATCAATCCGAAAACCATGCGCTCACACCTACACTAAAAGTAAACCACTAGTCAACCACTACCTTAATTTACACAGAGCAGACAGACATACAACGGTACCACTCATCAACAACCAGCTGCAGAGATCAAATAATACTTGAGCCGTCATCACTTCCACTGTCGACATAATGGAGCTGGCTCCGCTTTCTTTGCTGTTTGGCTAAAAAGGATCGGCCTTTGAAAGTAGTGATATCATTCCACCAGGGAAAGACCGCCAAGGTAGTTGGCTGATTAGCTGGGCAGCATCGTGAAAACGTTATTGATGCATCTATCTTTCTCTCTATGAATGGTGGACACTCATTTTTTAACTTTTAGTTTTTCCCTTTCCCTTCCCTTACATTTTCGGCCGCATTGGGGATTACCCTCAACATAACAAAATATTAAGGCTGGGCCGATCAGCTTTTTTCTACTCCAACCAACCAAGAATCGATCATTAAACGAAACTGGCCGATAGTAAAGATCAGGATCGGGTTCGGTAATCGGGGGTCGATACAGCCTTACAAAATAAGCTTTTATTTGCTTACAGTTACGGCAGAGCCACCTACAGTAAAGGCCGTATCATCCTTGCATCCCACAACGCTCCGCAAAACGGCAAATGAAATAATGACGCGGCAAGTTTGCCAAGTGGCGTCATCGGTTGACAGAATTTTAAACCCTCGTTGGTTAGTTTGTAATTTCTCCGCTTGGTGTAGAGATGGCAGCACCTAGCAAACTTGCATTCCTTCTATGTCAATGGTTGATTTTACTCGCCTAATTTGTCTTGATCTGATCCGGCCATTACTGTAGGAGGCTCTGGTTACGGACACATGTCTGCTTGTGAGGCCACCTCCTTATCATCATCAAAGGTCAAAGGGTTTAACGTGCATTAACCACTCCTGGTCATCTGCCTGAAGCCCTAAGGCCCTATGTCTGCAACAGCCAGATTCCTTATCATCATCAATCAATCTTTTAACAATCGGGTGCATATAACAATTAGAAATGGCCTGTCTGTCTCGTTGTTGTAAGGCTCTTGGCTCCTGGCCCATTTTGTCACCCTGATGGTTCCTCAAACCCAAGCCCGATTCCTGATTTTTTTTTGATAAACCTTGTCCAGACTCCCGTGCTATTGCATGCAAAATGTGGTCTGGATAGTCCTTGTCGTTTTCGCGTGATGCGCGGTCTAAGATTACATTGGAGTATGATCATAGCGGAACTTCCCTCGTCCTTCGGCCTCGCTCCGCTCCAATGAAGTAGGCAGTATTAGAAGACTATTACGACACTCGTCTAATAATGAGGGGATTCGATGATTGTAAACGAAATGATTGTTGGCAATAAACTGAAAACGTTACTTTTAATGGATAAAACAATGCTTTCAGTGAAATCGCTATTGACTTTCTGCCTCGCACACAAAAAAATGACAAAGCCGGTGGGCTAAAAATATGGACTTTGTTGTACAAAGTCGTATTTCTTTATTTCAAGTGGAAATATTAATATGTAAGTGCATGTAGTCCGGTTCAGGGGATGCGCTAACTGAGTGTGCGAAGCAAACGAAAATCAGCGTTTGTTAGCCAGTCTGCACAAAAATACACAGATGGAATACACGCTTTGTCGTGACAAAGCCGAGCGAGAAAACTATCACAACGTTGCAAACACCACCTTCAGCTAGTATTAATCACAATACAGAATTTGTTTTGGGCTTGTATCCTTCGAAGGAACACCGTTCCCTTGTTAAGGTCACAACTTCAAAGCTGACCCTTACGGAAGTTTTAATTGCTTCATAGTGACGTTATACGTCCTTCAACCAGTTTTAAATCGCCATGACCTTAACAAAATAATTTAATTATTGCACAAAAAAGTTTTAACGCATATATGTACAACATTATCAAAAATTTCCGAATTTAAAACAAACAAGAAAACACCATACTGTTAGCAATTTTCGAAAGCATTAACTAGCATTTTCTTCAAAACCAAACCTGTTTATCGTCATAATGTGAACATAACATTGGCTACTTTAAGACATTGGCTACTTCGTTTTAACTTTTCAACGAGTATTGCAGATTTGTAAATTCCAGAAAAATCTATTAAAATGTATCAAGTGACATTTGTATTTCAGCAAACGTCTCCCCCTTCCCCCAAACACAATAAAGAAACATAAATTAACTGCAAACATTAGTATTAAACGAAGAAGCAGAATATACGCAACATTGTGAACAGCAGAGAATGACAAGTGAGCAGCAATACAGAAAGGTTTGCATTAAAACAGAAATTGTTGACTACAAGTATGGAAGCTGTCTTTGCATATGTGACAGCTAAACGTCGATTCCTGTTTCCAAAGCCAAGCGAGAGGCAATTGCACGACTAAGCTACCACTCGCAAATGTTGCGCAATATATGTGTCCTTTTTAACCCACCCCTCTTCCCCCCTCACATGTTGTGTCACAACTTTTGCACCTTTGACTTAAAATGATGTCTCAAACGTCGATCTCTCTCCCACTTTTTCGTCACAGATTAAAAAGGCAGTACGGTAATTTGCTGAAAAATTGTTAACTTTTTTTAAATAACTTTTTGACTTTTTTTTACGCTGATAGGCCAAAGCAAATAATGATTAGATTATTCATTATTTATGAATATGCTAATCATTATTGTTAATTAGATTTCTCATAATTATTGTTAATTAGATTGCTCATAACAACCTAATTTCATAATAATAGGTTTTTTGGGGTGCGCGGGAGGCCGCGAGAAAAATAAAAATGTAGCACAATTTTCACTGGCCACGCGTGTGAAAATTTTCAGCTGAAACGCAATGCAAAATTTAGCCGTCTACTAGGCTCGACTAGGTACATTTTCGAAGCAGGCTCCAACAGGCTCGAACTAGGTACATTTTCTACTACAATCATTTTTGCTTATTGGTGAAGATGCAGTTTTTTTATTGTTATTTCTTTGTGCGTTGTAGATCATGAAAAAGGGTCAAATCCGGCGAAATCAAAGCTCATATACGTATGTTCTTATTTAGAGCTGTTGCTGGTTTCTACTCTCTCGTAAAACTGTTGCGTAATTACCAACGATTTTCTCTCATTTCATTATTTCAAAAGCTGAAGAAAACACAGAATAGACTATCTTTATCCATCGCTGTACAGCAACAAACATCCAGCCTTCTTTTTGGGCAATGATCAAATGACGTGGAAACTGATGCAGGCCAACAGTCTCATTCTATCTTCATCCGTGAAACTCTGCCAAATTTTCTTTTTTTGTGTGTGTGGTCCGGTATAAGGTGCTAGGCAACTCAGTTTGGGGCCGGGGGGGGGGGGGGGAGGAGGCCTCTCGATGGCAGCCAAGATTGCTTACTATTGTGTTGTCATGGCAACAATTCTGGGGTGTGCCTTCATTCAACGGGCGACTCGAAAAGTAAACAAGTTGGGCTGTTCCAGGCCAGTGGAAGAAGATACTCGAGGAAGGCAAATGTTAGTAGCGACCGCATGTAATTCAACTGGAAATTTTCGTTCCACGGATTTACCATTCTTTTCCGGTTCTACCTCACTCTAAAATTCATTTCTCCATGCCATCCAAACGCAATAACATCTTTTGGGATTAATAGAGAAGTAGCGTTGCCTAGAGGATGTCTCGAGACCAAGTGGAATGTCCTGCGGTTATTGTAGCCAAACTTCGAACAGAAGTATTTTCAGATCATTGTTGTAAACAGGAAAATTGTAACCAATGAACAATATTTTATATGTATATATTCACATATATAAATAGAAAAACAAATACAGAAATATAACTATACAGAAATATAAATGCAGAAAAACAAATACGGACTAAAGTTGTGAACAAAACACATTTTTCATGAAAACCTAACGGGGGATTGCCACCAAAGGACAAGCTGCAGTATCTATAGCCATTCGCCACTATCGAGTTCTGTCTAGCCTTTCAATCAATACAATACACGGCCAAAGCAAGTTTGAGGGGCCGGAAGGGAAAATGTGAAGTTACTTGATGTGAAGCCCGTCATAAAGTTTTTTCCAGGCATTGTTACTGGTAGCATTCACAACATGGTGAGGAAGGTTGTTCCATTCATTAACCGCCCTTCTGGCGAAAGTAAACTTTCCGATGTCAGTTCGAGGACGTGGCAGAAGCAGTTTTTTTTATTGTGACCCCTGGTGCTGTCGATGGTAGCAGCCGTGAAGAGGTTAGAAGCAAGCGAATTGTTGCGGCCAATAGTCTGGAACATCAGCAGAAGGTCTCCTCTAAGACGGCGCTCAGCAAGGTTGGTAAGATTGAGGCGATGTGGGAGCTTTCAGGGTAGGAGAAGTTGCGCCAGCCAGGAATCAACTTGGTGGCACGTCTCTGGACAGTTTCCAAAAGTTGTTGGTCTTTAACAAGGTGGGGGTTTCATTCCTGCACACAGTATTCAATGTGCGGGCGCACAAAGGTCTTGTAGAGCTGCAAAAGTTTGTTGCTACTGAAGAAAGTGAAATGAGACGGCAAAAATCGTAGGATAAAACCGGTTTTAACCACTTGGTGGCAAAAACCAGTCAACCCTTAAATCAAGGAACATTTACACGCCACATTCAGCATGTTGTTGTTTGTTTGTTTGTTGTTTTTTGCTCTTAGGGATCACGAACCCAAACTGGGTTATCTGCCTGACGATGATGCGACGAACAAGTTAACATCAGCTATCAGCATTTTGTTGTTGTTGTTGTTGTTGTCTTTATTTAAAAGAGCCGAACCCAAACCAGGTTACTGCATTTTTTGCTTGCTTGTTGTTGTTGTTGGTTTTTAGGGAACAAAAACCCAAAGTATACGCAACATGATTACAGCATAGTGAAGAATTGTTGCTGTTCTCACCGCTAAATAATGAGACTCGTAGGTATGCATCCGTATTTGTTTATCACTTTTCGAGCCTTCAGCTTTCCGTCCATTTAATGGGACTTCGGTGAAGTTAACGGCTAAAACTAAGACACGTAAATCTAATAACGCAAATCTACAAAAGCCAAAAGAAAAAGAAGGGCCATAAACCGAAGATCTATCGGCCTTTTGACTTGCAGATAGTTATAGTTCCAGAAATATTGCAGATAGTTGTAGTTTAATCGGGGACGTACCTTTTGGTGGTTCAGGGGTTAGGGGGAGCATTAATTCCTAGGTACCAATCAATTTTAGTACTATTTTGCATTCTGCATTCTGCATTTTGCATTCTGCATTTTGCATTCTGCTTCAATAATGCAACTTTGAACAAAATATTTTGCTTACAACAATGAACACGAAAACATGAGATTAGATTAGATTAGATTTATTTACGAGAGCATATATCATCTCTCTATCGTCCAAGACGTGAATACACAGCACGACAACAACAGCATGAATGAAGAATTGTTGCTTGATTGATTGATTTTACTGATTTGAGTCCTAACTGGCCTGCAAACCCATACAATCAAATCTATGCCTTACCCACTTAACCTAAACTTAACTCTAATCACAATGGCAGGCCTTGATTGTTGCTTTTGCCAATGCTGAATAATGCCAGTTCGGTGGACTTCTCGACTAAGACTAAAACTCGAAAAGCTAGTAATCGAAAGAGAATGTAAAACTCAATTTTTGCCTTTTCGTCTTGCAAGTGATAAGAAAAATATGGATTTTATCAATTTGGACCAAAACGATGTGATATCTCCCCAAAACAAAACTTGTTAAGGATTTTTCGTCAAGTTTTCGGCCGTTTTAAGTCGTGATGTCACACGCCAAGCTCTTTCGCTATATTAATCCCTCTGACTAAAACTTCAAATGTTAATGAAATAACTGACAACTGCCCAGTATACCATTTTCAGATTTCTCATTTAACCTTCGTACTACTATACTCGATTGGGATTAAGTAGGCGAAAGGACTTTTGCGTTTGAAATTATGACTTCAAACGGCCAAAAAACTTGACGGAAATCATCAGCAAGTTTTGTTTTGGGGCGATTCTTCTTACTTCAGTTTGCTGGATCACCGTGTGTAACAATAGGGAATTCGATTCCCTATACTACTGCTCTTACAAAGTCAGTGGCAATACGTAATGTGAACTAAAAATTCCAACGTATACAATCCGCCAGCATACCACTTCGTTCTTCTTTTTTCGAAACGAATTCTAGGTTCCTCATTATCTGTTGGGATGGCGTGACTAAAAAAAAGTTGTAATTTGGTTGAAACTGGCTTCGTTTTTTTTTTTTTTTTCAGTGCCTTTTGTAGAAGTGAGGATTTTAGTAGGAGTGGCATAAAAGAGGGGCCCGACGAAAGTCTGTCTAATGACAACTATTATGCCCCATACTATATGGCTCTCGGTGTGGGTGGAGACCCCATGCGGCCAACTGTGGAACAGGTGATCGTAATTAATTACGGAAATAACCTACGTAAAAAATACGCTGTTTATTATTGCAGTCTTTCCTAAAGCGAATGTTGGGAAGATTACAGCAACGACTTTGTAGCTCCATCCGTCCGTCAGTCCTTCCATCGCCTTTTTCAATCCCGGAACGGTACCAGATCGAGACAAACGGGTTTAACCATTAGGTTAAGCTTCCAAAAATTAGTTAAAAGAAGAAATAAAAATGTAAAAAACCGGAAGTATGAAACAGAAGATGCCCACTAGTGGACGGAAGTGGTCATCAACTGAGCCCATCATCTATGAACGGTACTAGATAGAGAAACGGTTTTCACCGTTAGATCCAGTGTCCAAAAAATTACTAAAAATGAATAAAACAAAATCGGAAGTATGAATTGGCCCTAAAGTGGCCGTTTTAGTAGAAGTGTACAGAAGACCGTTTACGACTAGGCGGTCGTTGCCCCCCGCTTGTTAACCTGATAAGCAGGTGCGATAAATATCACTCGCTCTACGATTACTTCAGGCATGCAGCAACTCCTCATGCAACAAAGATGGCGTCTTTCAGCCAAGGCCGACTGGGCGTGAAATCGTGTGTCTCTCCTCCTAGCTCAATGCCAGTTCTCGCGCGTACCAGAAAGTCGACGGTTTTCATCGCTGCTTTGGTAAAACACGATCTTGGCGATTGAATCTGGAGCTAGGAAACAAAAACAATGGCTTCTCTCCCAACACTTGCGTACTTTGCGGTTACTTTTTCACGTGAAGACTGTTTGACATTTGAACACGACGTCCTCTACAGCTCAATAAACAAATGACATCAACGACGTCCCTGTACCTTCAATGCTTAATGCACCAGAGTAACTTTTGTTTGTTTGTTCATTGTTCTAACTAGTCGTGAAGAAATGACGAAGCCACTTGTGTTTGATGACCACACAAATGAGCAAACAAAATCCACTTAAAATGCAAAAGTCGTCTAGTACGATACAAATTAAAGAAAGACAAGACGCAAGCATACAGAATTTTTAGGAATATAGCCCGCCTTATTTTTTGTGATGTTACACAACGATGTAATAGTTCGTGGATAAAAACACCAGTAAAAGATCATTCATATTTAACAACCATTGAAGGCTTTTTTTTTGTAAGTTGGTTATTGTCACAAGGAAAATTTAAACGGGCAATTTATTCATTTCATTCGTTCTGGCAAATAAAATTCCCTATTTTTAGTTGCAAATAACTTGTACAGTCTTGGAACAATTTAAAGTTTTCCTCCATTATAACGAACTTTTATTCAATTTGATGATGTTTCTAGCTTGCTAATAAATTCGTGACGCGACCAGCTCTTAAGTGAGACTCTGGCAGTGTGATTTTGAAAAAAAAAAACAATTTCCTTTCGCTCTTTTACAACTTAAACGCACAAACACAAAACATACTAAACAAACGCCATAAAAAACAAAATGCATAAAAAGTTAAAAAATAAAAAATACACACATAAAATGAACATATACTCAATCGGGCGAAATAGAACTAAAACAGAAAATGACCGACCCACACACAGACAAAACAAGCTTAAAGCTAAAACAGAAACTGACAAATACACAGACAAAACACGCTTAGAATAAAACTGAAACTGACAAACACAGACAAAACAAGCTTAAAACTAAAACAGAAATTAACAAATACACAGACAAAACACGCTTAGAACTAAAACAGAAACTGACAAACACAGACAAAACAAGCTTAGAACTAAAACAGAAACTGACAAACACAGACAAAACAAGCTTAGAACTAAAACAGAAACTGACAAAACAAACTCAGAAGTAAAACAGAAACTGACAAACACGCAGACAAAACGAGCTCAGAACTAAAACAGAAACTGACAAACACAGAAAAAACAAGCTCAGAACTAAAACAGAAACTGACAAACACACAAAAAACAAGCTTAGAACTAAAACAGAAACTGACAAAACAAGCTCAGAAGTAAAACAGAAACTGACAAACACGCAGACAAAACGAGCTCAGAACTAAAACAGAAACTGACAAACACACAAAAAACAAGCTTAGAATTAAAACAGAAACTGACAAAACAAGCTCAGAAGTAAAACAGAAACTGACAAACACGCAGACAAAACGAGCTCAAAACTAAAACAGAAACTGACAAACACACAGACAAAACAAGCTTCCTTAACAAAAAAGGGTCTGCATGTTTCCCAAATTATAAATGTACACACAAACTACACACATGAAACAGACTTAAAATGTAAAACAGCAAATATAAACAAAGCAAATAAAAAAACCAAAACGACTGTATAATATACAAGTTAAAAATAAACACAAACACAAACACACATTTCAAACACAGATTGCGCTAACTTTCTGACACTATCCGTGATCAAAAACAATCCTTGTTCCCTGAAATTGAAATTCAAATTATAGCTGGTTTCGTTTGAGTGAAAACCCGTTTCTTTTTTATTTGTGCACCTTGACAGCTGCGAGATCCCTGGGGATATGAGCTCAAAAGCTTTTTTTTTTGTTTATTTAAACTGCGAAGCCGTTTTTCGCTCAGTTAATTTCATTACATTGAACTTACGTTATTCATGAATTCATTCAAATGAATTTTTTTTTCAACAATACGTAAGATAATCCCTCACTTTTCATTAATTTAAACCTTCATTTTCAAGATACAAGTTTTCAGTAACATTTAACAAGTTTTCCACTTAAAACAATATTTGTCTATTATTTTCGTATTTTTATACTACATTTTTTGAATTAATGGTGATATTTAATTGGATTAGCACCATTTTGGGTTTTATTTGTGTCTCACAAACACTTTAGTACATAACAGATCAATTTTCATTAATTTAAAATTTCATTTTCAAGCTACAAGATACAAGTTTTCCGTAACATTAACAAGTTTTCATCTGGAAACAAAAATGTGTCTAATGTTTGTTTTTTTTTGTATTTTTCAACTACAATTTTCGAATTCCAAGCTGCGGTATTTAATTAGATTGACGCCATTTTTGGGGTTTTATTTGTGTCTCACAAACACCTAAGTACACCACAGATTTTAAAGTTGATGAATTACAGAGTAAGGCGTTGCCAGTTACACTTACCAGTTCAACGGAATCATTCCACCATGGAAGAGGGCATTTGTACAGCAGACAGTCAAGTTCCCACAGCAGATTTGAAATAAACCCCCACGGAATTTCGCCCTCTCCCGATAAACCCCTACTCGCTTCAATGGCGTAATGATTCAGTTTCAATAAAAACCGATTCGCTAGCAAAAAAGAAAGAAAATATCCCGTTCAGCAAAGCGAAACTAAGCCCATAGTCTTTGATAAAGAAAAGGAGGAGGCCATACTTTTGCGGCTGGAAAGTAAATCGGATCATTTGCAAACGCTCGCACCATTTGCACTCGGCAAGGAAAATCTCCAGACAGATTATTCAAATGCAGATTAACTGAATACATTAATACATTAGATGACTTAATCCTTAGCTACTCCAATGCTGCGTGTAATTCTAGATCAATACAGATTTCAGGAATTATTTCAAGGGCTGACGGCCGTCGGCAGCCAACGTGATCTTGAGCGAAAAAAAACACGTTCACTTTTTTTTAATGACGTATCAAACAAAAACGTGCCCAAATTCGTTGAAACGGGGGTTTAATTCTGCAGCTATAGTTTGTTCCACATTATGTTTTCAGAAAACTGACTGAATGACGACTCGTTTCCTTGCACTAATAGTGCAAAAACATGAGGGTATCACATTTGTAGACTCAACAAAGTTACCGTTAGAGTTTACGAATGGGATGTTCACGGATTTTTTGCATTTGTAGTGAAAGAAAACGTGGTGTCATACAGTCAGTTTTCTGAAAACATAATGTGGAACAAAGTATAGCAGGAAACGAGGTCGTTATGAGATTAAAAATAAACGAAACGTTGCTGTATCATTGAAAGCATTGTGTTGAAAACTGTTCTGCGTCAATCGGACACACAACCCAGCTTCCATATTCTACCTATGTCCTTTTTAGAGAGACCCAGGGTCCTACATTTACGCATTCGGTTCATACTCTAAAAGTATCCACTCGCAACTTGCTAGTCGTGTAGTTTTCATGGCATGGTTATACTTTGCGTTTATCGTCAATCCAAAACTAAGCGTAATTAGCTTCGGTATGTGCAAGTATACCCTATGTTAAAAGGCTAGACGCTCATTTTGTCGTTGTGTGGTCCAATGGTTTTTTTTCTTCTAGCTGCACCCAAAGCACACTGCTATAGTGTACAAACTACAGACGTATAGTCTGTTCCACATTATGTTTGCAGGAAACTGATTCTATGACGCCACATTTCTTTGCACACGAGTCAAAAAAACAGTTACTGTTAAGAGCCTACAAGTGGGAAATTTACATGGAGTGGCAGGAAACGTGGCATAAAACAGTCAGTTTCCTGCAAACATAATGTGGAACAGACTACAGTACTGGTTGGTTTTAATGTAATGTTCAAAACTTCGGCATTCTTCTCGTTATTAAAGTTATTCCTGTTGCAGCACTAAACAACCATAAGTTTACGGTTAATTTTTTTTTATTAGAAAAAAAACGGTGCAGCACAATATGCAGAGTGCAGTATATATTATGGACCATTGTAAAATGTACTTCATCCTTTGTCGCTTACAGAAAAGAGTCTTGAAATTGAAACCCCCAAAACCTTTGTTTTGGAGTGTAGTGGACGAAGGCCTAGTACACATCAACCACCCTTGTTGAAACTCCAGATCTCCAAGCATGGACAAACCGACAATAGGGTTTTACCAACATCGTAGCAAGTCGTTAAGTGCAACAACAAAAATTTCGACTGAGGTCTTTGCCCACTACAATCATGGAGGAAAAAAGAGAGATGGAGCTGGCATGACGTCAGAGCTACGCATTACCTGCTGAAGCCAGTTGGCGGAGGGAAAGTCGCGTGGCCGCCATTTTGGTTAGTTCAACACTGCTTGTCTGCTAGCGTTCGTAACGCACATTTCTTCCATATCTTTTCAATTTTTTCGATGAAAGTAGAAAAAAAAACTAGCTCAGTAATTTCAACTTCAAAAATAACAATCCCAGACACAAACAAAATTCAATTACTGATTCTTGGGTTTTGTTAATGCAACGTTTAAGGTTGCATTAGAATAATTTTTCAACATTTAAACTGGTTGTGAATTAAGGAGCTAAACTTAACCAAAGTACTAGACATTCAAAAAAATACTGCACTCTACAAGAAAATAATATTTTAGTCGTAGTAACTAAGGCTTGGTTTGTGGTTATACAGCTTACCGATTGTGGAATTGTGGAATCTTTTTCAGACTTGAAATTCGTAAAAATAGAAAAAAAGAAAAAGGACTTATATTTGGCAATAAAACGAAAAATCCATGACCAGGACCAGTAGCTACACATTTTTTTTGTGGGGGAGTCGGAAGAGAGGAAGGTACTGGCAAAAAAATAAATAAACAAATTCAGTAGCATTTCAATGCAAAAAAAAAACTTCTGACGCAAAAATTACTTCTGATATACATTACGAAAAAAAATGAAATTGAACTTGGGTAAGCTTTTTAAGTCCCTCTTGTCTTTCTTGGGGACACTTATATTTTGAAAAAAAAAATTGAAATATCCATAACCAGGGCCGCAGCTAGGAATTTTTTCTTGGGGAGGGGGGGAGGAGGATAAGGGTAAGGAGAGAGACGGGCAAAAAAAATTGGTACCACTTTTTATGCAGAAAATACTTCTGACGAAAAAAATTCTGAAATATAATGGAAAAATTGAAATTGGACCTGGGTAAGAATGGCAAAAAAAAACTGAAATTGAACTGGGTACGCTTTTTTAACCCCATGTTGCATACGGTTGCCAGCAGGTAACAGCTGACTAAACGTGAAAAAACTAAGTCCCAACTCGCACTGCAAGCTTTGTGAGGGGTCCCCGGGGACCCCGAGCAAAGCGAGCAGCAACAGCCTAGTGGTCAGCGTCCTCGTCTTCAAACCCTGCTAATGCTGGTTCGAATCCCCCGACTGACCCAACTATCATATGGTCCTTAAAAAAAAGTATCAGAAAATAATTCATGCATTTAAGGGTTAAGTACCTCTTGTCTTTTTTGGGGACACTTACCACATCGTACCGCCCCCAAGCTTGCAACCCTGTCTATGTCATTATGATGGGGTTTAATTTCTCGCTCATTTAAGTAAAAATGGATTCAGTAAATACTTTGAAATTGCAGTATACTTTTTAAACGGCATAGATTTTTTTTTTCGCCGACTACTACACGAAATAAAATAATAAAACCACGATTTCAAAACACTTTGCCCTTCCCAAGGCAACTAGGAAGATTTTCTACCTGGGCATTAGGAAAGGTAGGCCTGCTTGTAGTAATGGTCATCTGCACTGACATTACAGCATACACCTACATCATTTCATGTCAACTATTGTTAAAGTAGCAATGATTTTTTAATCACGCAAACATTTACATTTTATATTACACAATTACATTTATTTAGATTTTATGTCGCACAGTTACACGAGGTTTCTTGTTTTTCGTCCTAACATAGGTTTAGTGAGTACCATTGTCATTGGCTTGGGCGAACTACGCGAGTCCGTCTCTCGAACTAACCAAGATGGCGGCGTGACCGTGAGGCGACGAAAGCGCCCTCCCTCGGCTGGCGTCCCTAAGATGACGTCATGCCAGCTCCATCTCTTTTCTTTCCTCCATGACTACAATTGAAGAATGACACATTTCTTGTGCGTACCATTAATACAGATCAGTGCTGCGACTGTAGTCCGTTGACTTTGAAAATGCCCGTACTGTTGGGCGAAAGCCATAGTATAGCAGGGCCGGCGATAGGGAAGAAGGGGGACAATTTTCACCGGATCCTCGACTTGAGCTTCACTTGTTGAACTTTTCGATTTCATAAACGTTGCATTGGTGTATAATTATTAACCAAGTTCTAAAAACGACAAATGCTAGGCCGAGCGAGATATAATATATTAGTTTATGCCGAAGTGTAGTGTCGGGGTCTCTATCCTTATATATTTGGTTTCTTACTGCCGCTATACTGAAGTCTAAAAATCGATTTAGCCACCCAACGGAAAACCCGAATATTTCCTAAAATGTTTCGTCTTCGAACTTGTGAATTTCTCAAACTAAAGCTCCTTATCATGAAATTTCAACCATTTCAGAACAAAATTGCGGACGCTATCGTGTCCCAGACACACAAATACAAACAGACAAACAGACGCATAAAATCCAAATTCTGTCAAGTATTCGATCTCGCTCGCTTTGCTCCTTCTGCCAATTATTTAAAAGTTAGTTTTACGTCTTGTAAAACTTTATGAAGCCTATCACGAATACATATAAAAATACGAAAATGTGTTCCTTTCCACGGCTTTGTCCCAAATATTAGCCGATAAAAGGGTAGGGTACACCCAGTTTGTGTCGAGCCTGGGGCATCCTGTCACTGGCCATGCTTAGCGGCATTGTATATTTATATCACTTTGAAGACGTTGCCAGACAAGTATGGAGTCATAAAGGCACCGACGATTTGTGATACATTACACAATACGGTCAAAGTAAAAAAAATTAGCTGTCGCTGATGTATACTAAACGAAGAGGAACAACAACGCCAACATTAAAAAATACTAAGAATGATAAGTGAGCAACAATGATAAAAAAAAATTCAAGTGTAATCACTTGAAATGGGTATCTTCATTGTGTTATTCCATTCGCCATTACATAAAATTAATTTTTAATGTCTGTTTTTATTTACCGTGCAGATTTCTATTTTCCCTTTGCATTTTCAGTTTACAGTGGGCATTAATTTTTTATGAACATTCCACCAATGAAAGCTTTCAAAAAATTCATGGTTTCTTCCTCTCTCCCCACCCCTTACGAGGACCCCGAAAAAGTCATGTCCTTCCCTCCTCAATTTGCCAACTATTAAAAAAAAGTTACAACGGTTATACTTCGTTTCTACAAATTCATTAACTTTCCAGGAGTAGGATGTTGTCTACAGAAGTCTTTTCTTTTAAAGTCAGATGTTTACGTATATCAGCGATCCACCTAGCATCCTATCGGCTTGAAAACCAATGCCCTGACCACTTGCCTTGCGTATGCTTTGCTCGCTTCTCTCGGACAGCTCAGCTTTCTCTCTTTAAAGGAATATACACGAATCGTTGCAGATTATAGAAAGTTAAGAGGAAAACAAGCCAAATAGCGAAATTCATACACTAGAAATAACGTAGTACAACAGTGAGCCACCTTTTGCGTATGTTTCGTCGAAGTGGCATGACCCGGATTCGAACTGGCAACCGCAATTCGTGCCCAGATCACTAGCTTAGCGCCTTTATCGCTATGGCCACTTCTCCACTGGCATAAAGATGACTCACTGAACCCGTTATAAAGTCACAGCATTGACTAGTGTTCTATTCGACCGGAAATGCTTGCGGCCATATGCAATGGAGAAAAAATACAAATAAATACAGAGGCTCATATAGAGCATTAAAAAATATATACACAAATCGCTGTAAATTATATAAAGGAAAGAGGAAAACAAGCCACACAGCGAAAATCCTGCACTAGAAATAGCCAGTGGAGTAGTGGATATACACCAAAACAAAACTTGTTAAGGATTCCCGCCAAGCATTACGGCCGTGTGAAGTCGTGATATCAAACACCAAGCTCTTTCGCCAAGCTAACCCCACCGAGTAAGAGTTCGAAGGTTAAATGAAACATATGAAAATTGCTTACTGCGCAATTTTCAATTATTTCATTTTAAGTTTGAAGACTTGGTCGGTGGGATTAGCTTGGCGAAAGAGCTTGGCGTTTCATATCACGGCTTTTACGGCCGAAATACCTGGCGGGAATCCTTAACAAGTTTTGGTTTGGGGTAGATATCAGATAATTTTGGTCCAAATTGCTGAAATCAATTTTTTCTTAGTAATTATGAGATGGAAACACCAACCTAGTTTTCTGGTCCATTTATTTTTTTTGTTGGCTTTCGTTAGATTTTGAGGGCGGTAGTCACCTTTTTTCATGTGATTAGCATACGCACGGATTTATTTAATGTTCAGTTTGGCATTGTTGCATAATAACAATGTTTAAAACAATGTAAAATAATCAATTTGGTCCTTTGTAGCTCCCAAACCCCCTGAACCACTTGACCAATCACAAAGGTCCATATGAAAAGGGCACAGAGACAGAGCAATACCTGTAAAATGAGCTAAGAACCAGCTTTATCCACTGCATGGAAGAATTTATTTTCGTGATACAAAAAAACGTTAGCCAGTAGCCAGTCACTAGTAATTAGGCAAATGTCAACGTTATTCACATCGTTTTTTTTCAACAAGAAAACGTTAAGCTGTGTCACTGATAGCTAATAGTGACTTATATTGTCAGACGACCAACGTCTCACGATCAAACAAATTTCAGCCTTTTCTGTCGCATTGTTATTTATCCTGAAATTGCTGAAAACAGCCAACTACATTTGCTGTAAAGACACAACGTGTCTAGCGGTCGCCATGCTCATATATATATTTTATCTGGATGGTATCGTTTTTTCTTGGCTGTCGACACACTAGCGTGTGTCTTAATAGCGGTAAAGTCACTAAGTCGCTACGCCAATTATCTGGGGATGAATTGGGTTGGCAGTTCGAATCCGGGTTACGCCACTCCGACGAAACGTAAGTGGATGAAGGTGGCTTACTGTACTTCGTTATTTCTAGTGTGTGATTTTCGCTGTTTGGTTTATTTTCCTCTTTCCTTTAGTTTTTCTCTTTGTCCTTGCACTCAAGTTATTTTATTTTCCGTGTTCGGCTACTACTACGCATACTCACCGACATTGAACCGGGTAAGCATATGAATATCATTGCTGTTGGAAATTATTTTCCCACTTAAAAAAAGAAGAAATCACAAGGTAAAGGGTAAACGAAGCAAGCAGTCTGCATTAAAGACTGGCCTTGTGTGGATACATAATACACTTATTTCTAGTGTGGAGGCCAAGAAGCAATATTGCTTTCCCCTCCTTGTATGTGTGTTTGTGATCTCTAGGTAACCACTGAGAAATATGGAACAGCTACTTAGCTCGGCTGCACCCTGTAGCCAGTACCCGCCCCGGTAGCGCAGTGGTTAGAGTGCCCGGCTAGTAAACGGGAAGTCCTGGGTTTGGGGCTGTTGTCTTTTCTTTCTTTCTCAGATTAGCGTATTATGTATCCACACAAGGCCAGTCTTTAATGCAGACTTCTTGCTTTGTTTATTTTACCACTTGCCAACCAACCAACGGAAGACGTATAATCTGGAAACTATCCTATACCAGGATTTTCTGGTTGTGAAATTTGATTCCCTCACCGTCAACAAGCCTCCAGGTATATTCCTACCTGACAAAGACAAGCAATACTCTGGAGAATTTCACCGCAATCACTTGCCAATTACGTTGATTAAAAGCGTTCTTGCAGCCAATATCCTGGTGTAAGCATCTCATCCGCTACCTGGCCTTGTTTTCATCGAAGTTTTTTTTGCGTTTTTTTTTTCTTATTTCGACCTTTTCAAGAGAAACGCAACCGAAAAAAAAAAAAAAGGTTGAGGAGACAGAATGCTATTAGTCAAGTGGATTTCCGTAGTAAGAAGCGCAAGGAGCTCTGCTAATGTAATTGTAAGGTGCACCGAAACCAACATGCTGCCTGCACCCAAGAGCTACCTTGGAAGACCTTTGGACGCCCTGACAGTGTTGGGTAATGAAAATGAATGCAGCAACGCCAGAAGAACATGGTCGCCCTTTGGGAATTCGGCGAAAACAAAAGCGATCGAAAAACGATAAATAAGAGCGAAGAAAACGAGCTGTGATACCTGGAAGGTGCACCAGAATGATGGATGCTTGCTGCTAGCTGCAGTTGGGTAGGGCTAACGACTACTGACCTAGAGTCATTACGGAAAAACAGTGTTGACAGTCCCATCGCAATAAACTGCCTTTTTTTCTTCTTATTTATACTTGTGGTTGTGGTTTAGCAAGTGGTAGCAAGTATAGCGATAGCCAAGTCAGTGGGGGCGTCATCACATTGGGCTGCAGGATACATTGTTTTATTTTGAATGATGGTATCCCGGCTTACATTCAATCCACGTCACAGCAGTTGTTTGCACTGTGTTTGGGGATGTGGACTTGTATCGATACGTAGTCACGTTAATTTCGGGATTTTGTTAAACACTGACCCCTATGTGGGAGCCGGAATTACAGCAACTCCGGTTTCTTAATTTGTTTTAAAAGTGTTCGAAACAATCCGGAATTGAGGTAACATGGAGTTACCCTAACTCTTGGTTAATTTGACAATAATACGGTTGCGGTTTCTGAAGTTACATGTATAGCCGCAACGAGCGCAGAAGCGCGAGCGAAGCAGGGATGTTATGTAGGGTATTCCGGTCCTTTTACAGGCGTCCGTATTATAGAAAAATCAAGAGTCAATCTCCGTGTTGCCACAATTCCGAATTATTTCAGACACTTTTAAAGCAAAGTAAGAATCCGGAGTTAATGTAATTCCAGGTCCAACACACGGATCAGCATTTAAGAAAATCCCAGAATTAACGTGACTCCATGTCGATACAATTCCGGCGATACAATTCCTGCTTTTCGAAAAAGGTCAAGTAGCTATTCCAGAAGGAATGGGGGTAGTGGGTAGAGCACAGCGAAGAAGGACCTCTTCCCTTCGATAACAGTTTTTTTTAACTAATTTATTTTTTATTCTCAGACTATTGTATTGCATACGGTCACCAAAGGTGCAAGGAAGCCTATTCGTTAACACGACCATTTCATGTGCACGAGGTTCTTGGTTCGATTTTAACCTCAGCCACCCCTGGCATTTTAGGGAAGAGAAGGGCCTTATGATGCCTCGTGCTCACGTCGATAGTGGCATGTAAAAGATCCTAGGAATTGCCGATTGGAATTACCTAGCAAAATGTTTCTCTCTTCTTCTGGTGCCGTGGCTTCGGCTGGGAGCGCGTCAAAACGACAGAACATGGTTTACACGAGTGGTCAGATATTGACTGTTTTTTGCCCGTTTACTGGATAAGTGAGGAACTTATATGAAAAACTGACACTTTCTTCCATCAAGCCCATTTGCTTTTAACTAACAATAAATCTCGATGTAAAGCAGGGTGAACGAAGCAGACATGGTGTTTGGTGAAGTTTTATTTAGTTAAAAGGGCGTACCCTCTCCCTATTTTCGTGCATCCTGCGCATGTATCTTTTGCAACATTTCCATACGTTTAAGCGAATGTTGCAAAACCGTGTTGCGATTGGGAAAAAGAAAGGAAATAAACAGGTGTCTAAAAAAAAACAGCAATCACCGGTCCGCGTTGAGCTTGGAACCTGTAGTCAGTTACTTGAATAACATTAATTTTAATGATTTAAAATTCGTTTATTTTTCTAAACAAAAAATAGGTGGTGGGTAAGGCACATTCCACACCCACGAATAAATATAGATGCCAACCTATTTACGTTGCCTTTCGGACTTAACTGTCAAACTGCCTGAACGGGGAATCGAACCCACGACCTTTGAAGGCAAAGGCCATGGTACTACCGCTGAGCCATACTGACACGGCTTATATCACGCTTGATTCGTGCGTTCCATTCGTTTCACTTGGTGAGAGGCGCGGCAAAAAAGCGTCCTTCTAGTGGCGATTGGAAAGTGTGTGTGTATATATGTGTATACTGTGCGTGTTAATGCTGCCTATGGACGTGTCACTATGACTCGGCAGTAGGACCTCGGACTTTGGTGTCAAAGGTCGTGGGTTCCATTCCCCGCTCAGGCAGTCTGACGTTTTAATCCAAAAGGCAACGTAGATATAGGTTTGCATCTGTATTTATATAGCCTTTCTGAGCCGATCGGCTGCGTAATACGTGAAGCGCCCTTGGTCATACGCGCCAAATGCTATTACAAAATAGACGAGCCAATACGATTATTCAGTGACGGAGTCAGTACAAGCCTAAGGAAATAAATTTAATGCCGTTTTCTGCCGTTACTCATCGATCACATTTAATGCGCAAACGTTAACCGTCGATACTTGCACGTGTGGATCAGGGAAAAACGCAAATCAAGGCATGAATAACAAGAAAAGGCATAACGTCAAACGACCATTTACAGCCAGTGTCAGTGCTTAATTGCGCAAGCCACTGCTTATACCCCCATATCTTCACAAATCTCGACACGAGAAAGTAAGAGGCAGAACGACCTCTTAAAAGCCCCCTCCCTCCCTCCTTTCGATTGAGGGACTTTCCAAGTTATATATTTCCGCTATGATTAGCGGCTTTGTCATTGCAGATCTTAAGACACATTAAGTAGTCTTGTCACTAAGTTTTAGGGCACCATGTACAGCCCGATGGTTTCAAGTCTATTGAAGCGAGGTAAGGGAGCAGGGAGATGATTAAAAAGAAGCACTAACAGTGTAAAGAAATAGAGTTCCAGCCTGAGTACCGAACTTTAAATAGTCTGCATGCAGCCCGAATTTTAGTCGGACCATCCCCCCTCCCCCTCCCAACCCAAGCCCCATCCACGCAGCGACCAAAACCCTTTAAGTATCATTTAATTACTTCCTTGTGTATCCCTGTTTTCGAAAAGGAACTACAAGGATCAGTCGACTGGAACCATTTCTTGGGAAGACGTAAAATTTAATGAGTTTTTCCTTGCCCCCGATGTTACTATTAAAAAGAAGCTCTATAATCGCGTTCTGGTAATAGGAACATCAAAGTGGGAGGGGGATTTGAAGGGGGGGGGGGAGTGGGTTTAAGGGGTGAGGGCACTATTATCGCTGAGATTACAGCGTACGCGCGAACAGGAACACTCTTTACATGTTGTGCTGGGAAATTCTTCAAGGCAGACTTTTTTTTCTTTTTTTTTTTTTCAAGTTCCGACCGAGTCTTTTAGCTAAAACCTTGAGTATAAAAGCTGAGGCACGCCTGTGATAATAATGCTCGGGGTCTTACCTCAAACAGGTCGTACGGATTTTGCATGCTAAAAGGTTTTTGCGTCTACACGCAGCAACAAAAATACGAACTTGGAAATGCTCTTCTTTCGTTTTAACGTGTTGTAAATTTATAGATGAAAATGAGTAATAATACTTGCTTTATTATCAGCGTGTAAAGTTTTAAAAGCATGAAGTGTACTAGAGCCGGCCTCCCTCACCTCTTGGCAGTATTTGAACTACCAATAAATAAGGATTCGGCTACCAAGTAATGCCTTGTTTGGATTTTAGTGATGCGATGTGTGATGCTCGGGAGAGCTCAGAAGCTTCTCTCTATTTGTTTGTCTGTATGTCAGTCTGTGGCCACGAAAAATTTTCAACCCATTACACGATTCGCTTCAAAATTTCCTCAACCAGTCTATGATTTATTAATAATTGAATTTAATAATTTATTCAGCATAACAAGCACGAAGCTACAAGAGCCAGTATGTGCACTGACACAAAACAATACTAGATTCTTAGCTATAAAAAAATCTCATATTAATTATCATAATTAACAAACAGCATTATTAAAAGTTATTATTCATTTAAAATTTCAATCCACAAGATGCGTAATTTCATTTCAATATTATACAGCTTAAAAAACAGGTTTTACAGTACAATGACTACATTTTAGAAGATCCCCAAAATCCAGCTTTTAATATGTTTTTTTAATAATAATAATAATAATAATAATAATAGCTTTATTCATGTACAAGTACAGAAACAGTTAAAAAGCTGCACGGCAACCTATACATGCACGAAATCCAGAAGGACTTGTATGAGTAAGCAACATTTGAACAAATCATTTACAGGCTATTTGTTTATGTAGTAAATGACAGATTAGAACTTAAGGAGTGTAATCTAAACACGTACATGTTATCAAATATTGCAATATGTTAATTACGCTGTTTGAGAATCCATTTTTAAATTTTTTTCCTCATATCATTCCAATTTTTTATATTTTTTATCTCGATTGGAAGTTTGTTAAAATACAGTGGTACAAGATAGTTCATACCTCTTTTTCCGT
>JAHWFP010009293.1:42835-57576 GCA_023313725.1 Lithobius niger
AATAATAATAATAATAATAATAATAATAATAATAATTTTATTCAACTGCAATATACAACTGAGTTACTCAAAGCTGTTAAAAACAGCTTGTGTGAGAATTCAAAAAACATCTTATTCATTTCTTTTAAACATACGTTCACTCAACATTGCGAAATGAGTTGCGTCAGTTTTTCTTATTTTACGTTTAATTATACACAAAAAAACATAAACAAACAATGGTTAATCGAACATTTCAAACATTTTTATAAATATTTAGTATTGTACCTTTATTAGTATATTCATAATTCACCTTTCTCTAACCTTTGGTTTTATAATAACAATAAATATTTTATGATGATACTTTATTTACAATATTTTATTTACAGTATTAGCTTACAGATATTTGGTTTTTCTTCTATTATCATTTTGTATGCGTAATTAATTTAAGTCCACATTTCTCTTAGGTTTAGTTTAATTTCCTTTATATTAGGAAAGTTCAGCATATTTTTTGGTATTTTATTAAATATATTTGGAATGTACCATTTCTTATTTCTTTTTCCGTATGTGTTATTCCATCTTGGTAAAATGTAGGATGAATTCATGTTTCTTGATCTTTCCATATTACTTATTCTGCTGTTTTTAAATAAGTTTGTGTAATAGTTTTTTTTTTACTATTATATAATCTCGCAGTTCTATTATTCTGAAAATTTTATTTAGATATTAATAATACGAAATATATTAATATTAATAATAATAATAATAATTATAATAATAATAAATTTATGTACACAAGTGTTACACGAAGGTCTAAGAAGTCCTTGTCCGGCACCAAACAAACACTATGTAATAATTATCCAGTGAATAAATAACATACACTTTAAATACAACATAATAGCAAAGGACACGCATGTCCTACATCACAAATGTAATATTTAACAATAAGCACATATTTTGTAGTCATAAGTTAATTATCAATTAGCCAGTCTTTAATTTGATTTGTTAGGTGCAGAAAAGCTTGTGATACCTAGCAGATGAGTTGAAATTTGATTAAAAATTAATGGAATGTAAAAACGTTCGTATTTGTGTTCCATAATTGTTTTTAATAAGTGGAATCCTGTATCTTAATGTACCATCACGAAGGAAGTTCACTTGTTAAATTCACATATAAATTAAAATTCATTTTTAAAATAACTTTTTTTTAATAGAAAGGACAATAAATACATTGCATTTAAGATAGTATTATGCACTTTTAATCTACAAAGCCTTGCAATTCGTAGATTTAAGTTCTTAAATCAGTAAACTTGGGGATGACGTCATTTCCAAAGCACATAAACGCGCATCGCTATAATCTGGGGAGGGGGGGGGAAGTAAGTCCTAAGGTCATCACGAGCTTTGTAGCAGGGCAAAGCGAGTCACCACAGCCCAGTGGTTGGTGTCCTTTTCCCCAAGCCAAAGTTAACGCCATTTCGAATTCCACGACTGACCCACGGGACTTAAAATTAGACAATGCTTTACTTGGCCTACTTGGCCTACGTAGCAACCTGAATACCGGAGTACACAAGCGTGTACAAGTGGGAAAAAGTTAAGTCCCCAAGCCCAGCGCGAGCTTTGTGAGGAGTCTCCCCCCCCCCCCCCCCGAAAGTTAGTTCGGATCTCAGGAGGTTTCAAATTTGGCGTGACATTGCCACATTTGAAGCGATGAGGTAGAGCATAGTCTCAAATCATTGATTTTATTTCTTTGTTTTCAGTGATTGAACGTCCACGGCTTTCGTAGAAGTGCCTATACGCGAGGTAAACGACTTCTCCCGAAGAAGATCGAATTGAAGCCCCACTGGTATGTGGTTGAATTACACTGAGAAGCATACCTTGAATTCTATACAGCTCTCATTCATCTCCCTTCATTTGATGCAAACTCATGCTGGCTGATAACACATGAATTGGTTTAATTTTAAATTTTACCGGACAGTTTAGCAGTAGAAAGCAGTCAGAAAGGGGAAGGGAGGGGGGGGGGATTGAGGCTTAAACGGGAAGAGTTTGAAGTAAAAGAGGTATTACGTAGGCTATTATTAAAAAAAACTTAATGTAAAATTAATGCAAAACTAATGTAATGTTACTCCTTTATGAATTACGTTTGTTTAATTTATTTCATTCAGTTAGTTTTGCAAAATAGAGCAACATCAATAACAACTAGCACGGAGCCAACATCGGGAACCGGTCTTGCGCTAGCTGCAAGGTACGCTGGATAAAAATAGAGGTAAAAAAACACATGCGACTTTATAGACTGGAAGAAAAAATCCAAAAAAAAATATAACTTTTAACGGCTAATGTTGAGACATTTGGGCACCGGGCGGTTTTACCCTTATTTGGGCATGCTGAATCCGAATCTGCCGCCGGGTGCCAAGTCGAATTTCTCCTCCTAAGACCAGAATTAAAGATGGCGTCCAAAAATGGCCACCAAAAACCAGTTTTTTTTTTGCTTCTAGCCCCTAAACCGTTCATCCGATCGAAACTAAACTAGATCGGATTTTCCTAGGCCTAAAAACGTTGTTTTGTCCAATCACGTACTCTGCAAAACATACATTAAAGGCTGTAAATCGGAAAAAGAAAACATTTCATTTGCTAAAAATTGCAAGTTTTTCCTCCACGTTCACCCAGTGGCCATTGCAGCTAGCTCAACGACTGGCAGCAGATACGAAAGCCACAGTGAAGAAGGGATTATTGTCACTCCTTTACAAAATAGTAGATTTTTTTTGAAAACTTTCCAAAACTGAAGACAACAGCGCCGTAGCCATACCACCGCCACACACAGCACGTGCGGTGGGCAATATTCAAGCGTGATGCACATTGCTGTAACGATAAAGTTTCCATCTTGGCGGTTTCCATTGAGAAGCCGTAATTAAAGAGATATACCTCACAGCGCCATTTTTCTCCATCCTCCACATCAAGTAAGGCCCTTAAGGTCTATTTCCTTACCGTAAGTCTTTCCCTAGCTAAAAATCCTTTTTTAAATGTGGCGTCTAGGAGATTTTGCGTTGAATATAATGGAACTTTTTTTTTCGAACGACCCGTAAGTATATGATGTTTTGCGCGCTTACAATAACCATGACGTTTCATCTCTGTGTGTGCATGTACTAATTGGTAATAATTACCATAAGATTAAAAATCTAAAAGCGTAATGTGGTAAAAATTAAAATTAATTATTCCAATAGATCGCCGAAGCAAAATTAAAGACACTAGCCTAAAAAATTATAAATTGTGAAGGTAAAATACGAGACTCATTCCGGTTTGTGACGACACGATTAATGCGTTCATGCTGGTTCGTCTATTAGGCACAATGCCATATGAGACAGTAGCTACGTTCTTCGCATATACTATCTCAGATGACCTTGGTGTTCGTATTTGCGCGGAAGGCGATCAGCGCCAACTGTTATACGCAGGCCGAAAGTCCCTTTAACGACATACGAACTAGTAGTGATTGTTTGAAGTGCTACGTGAAGATGGGACAAAAAAATCCGTTTGGGTTACTGCTTCCGAATAAATCTAATCTGTAACCTATCTTCTATCGTTCTGCCATTAAATTGCCTCAATACGCAAGAAAAACATTTTGCTCTCTTAATAGACGTAGTGATGGCAGTATTTTGGGGAAATTAGGTAGTGGTGCCTCCTAACAACATATCCAGTTAAAAACAGGAGATCAAAAACCTTTTCTGGGAATTGACCAGTAAAGTGGAACGGCTGTTGCAGAACTGGTGAATTCTAGTCGATTTTGTTTAGATTCGTTTCTATCAGAAAATAAATAAATTTTTTCAAGAATTCTACAACCCTCCCCCTCCCCATTGTTTTTTTTTTTTTTTTTTTCAAGTCTGAGTTCTATCTTGTTTGGGTTCCAGGGTCCGGGCTGTGCTGTGGGTAAGGTTAAATCCTGGCTACGGCAATGTAGCTCGCATAGCATTAATAAAAGGGAGTTAGTTATACATACGATGAAGGAGATGTACCAGGTCCCTCAGGTAGTGATTGTAATAACACTACACAAAATTGTGCGGATGACTGTGCCTTGAGTTTTGAAAAGCCTGTTTTGAGCTTTGAAAAGAACCGTATACATTTTTAATTGCTTAACGTAATATGACTTTAGCGTATCTTCACTTTTGCCCTTCATCCCTTGCGCGATATTAAAGTTGCAGTGCTCTCCGGACGAAGTTGGGTGGAGATCTACGGAGATATCGAGTTTAAAAAAACAAACACCTACACCGTTTGGGCGAATGTTGCGTCCTATCGATTAAACGGGACGAAAAGCCAAGTGGAATCGGGAAGGGTTGAATCATAACAAAACCCAGAGCTGGTAAAACGAAACATCAAGTTGCGAATGGTTCGGCCCTTCAAAGGAGTGATATCAACCCACCAAAGCATTTGCTAAATTAATCGCACCGACCAATAGTTCGAAGGTTACATGAGAACTAGAACATTGCTATACTTTCGGCAGCAATGTTCACGTTTTCATTCAACGTCCAAAGTATTATTCGGTGCGATGAAGTTGGCGAATGTTTTGGTGTGTTGATATCACTTCTTTGAAGGGCCGTACCATTCGGAACTTGGCGGCCCCTTTTACCAGTTTTGGTTTTTGATATGATATCACTCCTTTTTCTTAATTGTGTATTGACTCAACTCCACTACCGTGCAGATGTGTAATAATGTGCCATGTCAACTACAACTTGAGTGGTCACTTTTCCAATATTTTAATTTCGTGTCACTCATTTGAGAGACTGAATCATTCTCAACTTAGTCGCCTCTCTATCATTTTTTGGTTTTGTTTTAATTTTTTCTTTCTTTTTTTTTTCTTAGTTCATATCACTCCTTTGTAAGGGTAAACCAGTTTCAACTTGGCTGCCTTTTTTTTTTAGCAGATTTTGGCTTTTATTTGTATATTTTGTTAGTTTTTCGTGAATTGGACGTAGACACAATTTGTTTGGCAACGTTGATTAGATTTGTGACGACACAGTACCATGTGTCGCGCCTCAGTATACACGTTGTCATTGTCCGAACTTTGGCCATCCAATCAGAGACGATGCCTACAATACTAACAATGGTTATAACAATACTTTCGTACTTAACGCGCCCTCCAACGCCATTCTCGTTATACCCCCCAGGCTGTAAACCAAAAAAGGTATGCAAGTTCGTATCGTACTGCAACCATTCGTCCAGTTTCGTATCTGAAAGCCTTCCCGTTATCTCGGTATCGATGAATAATCACCCTATGGAAATTAATATGGGTATGAGCGGGCTAGAAGCAGCTAGCTAGTACCACATTTGCAACGTTATTGAGGGTCAGATTTTGCATTGAAAGCACCTTTGCTGACCTTACATGAGTTAATTTTTGTCAGATAGGTCATTGCTCTCCATTTTACCACAATTCAAGCTTTTGTACCGCATTATTGTTTTTCCTCAAGTACCTGTAATGAACCCAAAATATGCTTCAGGATATTAGACACTGACGCTATGGCATCGCGCTACAATGGTTTACAACCTCGACAACTGAATAGATGTGATGTTTGTTGCCTGACTTGGCACGACACACTAGCGTGTGTCTAGATAAATATGGATGCAAACCTATTTACGTTACCTTTTGGACTTAAATATCAGACTGCCTGAGCGGGGAATTGAACCTCATTGGTAGGACCTCGGCGTTTGGTTTCAAAGGTCGTGGGTTAAATTCCCCGCTCAAACAGTAGTAAGTAAGTTTATTCACTCCAAAGCATTTCAAGAGATACATTGGCAACGAAATTACGAGAGTGGAAATCCGTGTTGCAGAGTAAAAACGTGTGCAACACAGAACCGTCGAGGAAAATAATAAAAATATCAATGGGTGGCAACAAATTTTGCATGAAGTAATACGAAAATATGCCAAAGTTAAAAAAAAAAAAGTTAGTCAAGTATCTATATATATAACACGCTTAGGTTGGGCAAGCAAATTCATCATTATTGTGCACGAGAGGGGAAGCAGTGATGGGGATGGATATTCACACCACACAATAGGGGAATCCGGGTCCGGGGGAGAGGGGGGGGAGAGGGGCAGGCGGTGCGGGACGGTAAAGGGGTTACCAGGGGGGGGGGGGGATGGGGGAAATCTGACCAGACTATGGCAGAATGTAAGTGGGCGGGCCGCAGGGGAGTCCGGAGAAGGAGGCAGGGGGCAGTCGGCGCCCTTTTTTCTCCATACTGCTCAATACAGTATTTCGCTCAGGTATGCGGGAACTGGCTAGACCGGCGTATGTTACGTCGGGGTGGACAGCTAGTGTATATAACTACACAAGTCGAGCATTCGATAGATACTAATGATAGACAAGGGACGTTAAGAAGTCTGACATTTAAGCCCAAAAGGCAACGTAAATATAGGTTTGCATCCGTATTTATTTTGTATTTGTAAATTACACTCTGTATGTTGTGAAAAAAAATTTAAAATTCGTAAAGGATTTCTTCTCGAAACTTTAGCACTTTAACAATGCATTAAAGGGAGTGCGTGCAAACCTATCCACGTCCAATTGTACAGGATGCAATTTAACGTAAACGACGTTGAACGAAAATGAAAAGTTGCCCTTGAGCGAGCACACTCCCCCCCCCCCACGCACACACACACCACATCACCCTCTATGAATCTAAGTACACATAGCCCCGTGCTATTCCGGGTCACTGATGTCCACAACGACGGCAAAGGGCCGATATTGAGTGGCTGGCCTGGCCTCTCTTCCCCCGCTAAGACTCTCTGATCCTCCTCTGCGGAGCTACACATCGCGTACGCCGAGAGATGTAGGGTCCGGCAACACCTTTGCTTCACTCTGTTGCATCCACCGGAAGAAGACTGGTGGGTGGTGACGTGGGGGGGGGGGGAGAGGGTGGTAGGTCGGCGGGGCGCCCTCGTAAATCCCCTGCCCCACTGCCAACACCTCCCTTGTGCGCATGGGTGCCCTTGTGTCGCTCGCGTTGCAAAACAAGATCAGACGCCACTGCCCACCTTTCCCTGAAAAAATAAATAAAAAAAAACGCTAACCGGAAAAGGTTAAAATCCAAGCACGATCTCCGCGCCCGCCTACACGTGAAACGTGAAAAATCTGAAATGAGTAGCGGAGCACACCGTGGGGGGATAAGGTTTTTTTTTCTGCCCCTGAAGTAAGTTGTGGCCCGAAAACTTTGCAGCGCTGGTCAGAAGGAAAGCAATCCTAAACGTGCCGACCGTAGCACCGTATCGCAACACTGTAGACGTTAAGTAGAGCGGCTAGACGGTTGAATTGTTCACTTTCAAATTTGGTATGGATGCAAATGAAGGGTAAATGGAAAAAAATAGCTGCTAAGATAGCGACTTCAAATCCCCTTTTTTCCCTCAAGGTAGGAGTGATGATTTATCCCTCCCGCCCCGCGGGACAGGGAAAAAAAAATGAAGTTTTTTTTGGCTGTAACTGACAACAAATCAAACGCATAATGTGGAGCAAAAACGTTCAGCACACAATTCTGGACTAGAAAGGTGATATATATCTTTTAGGTAAAAGCAACCATTGAACCCCAAAATCGTATTTCAAGTTTACCCCGCCCCCCTTAATTTGCACGAGTAAACATCCATACCAAATTTCATGCTTTTCGGAGAAAGTGAACAATTCCATCAATTTTAGGCCCCAAGCTGCCCAACTAACGGAACCCATAACGATGTATCGTTTCAAGAATTAACGTGCCAAACAGTGCCTTATCAGTAAGTTACTTGCAGGGATGTTACGTTACGATACGCGGTAACGTAAATGTGTCCGTACTTTTATACATATACAGTACAGCAAGAAACTGCAACGTTTAAAGGAACACCCGGCCTGCCTTATAGCGGCCACGCGCAGATCGCCATCCGCGCATTTATCACCTCCAAGGTCAACTGAGACAGTAGCTGCGTTCTTCGCAGCGACGAACGCAGCCACTGTGTCTGTTGGCTTTGAGAATAGTACACGAAAAAGCATCAACTTAAAGATTGTGTCGTCACAAACCGGAATTATTTTCCTATTTTAAAATCACACTCCATAATTTTTTAGGCTAGTACATTATAATTTTTCTTCCGCGGTCTATTGGCATATTTTTGATCTCAAAATTATTATTATCAGCAAACGATTAAAATTAGTACATGTGAACACACCGATGAAACTTCAAGGTCATTGTAGGCGCGCAAAGGATCATATACGTTCTGGAAGAACGTAAATAAAGTTCCCCAATATTCAACAGAAAATCTCCTAGACGCCACATTTTAAAACCGATTTTTACCAAGGGATTGACTAACGGTAAGGAAATAGACCTTTGGGGCCGTACTTGATGCGGAGGATCAAGAAAAATGGCGGTGGGAGGAATGTACTTTTAATCATCAGTTTCCTGTCATTATAGCGAACTCACGATTACCACAAGAGAACAGTTAGTTTTCTAACCTGAAGGAAGGAAATGTAAGGCAGCACATGTACGGTAACCAAGTCGAGAGGTGCATCGGACATGCTGAAAAAGCGAATCATACTAAAAAACCAATAAGGTTAAAGGGGCCATCAAGTATTGGTCACAGAAAGTAGTGATATCAGAGCCAAAATGGTTGCCACCAAGCTTGTGGATAGACGATGATCACTCGCTTTTGTCAGGTAAGCTTGAGCGATCACCGTTCGAACCACAAGCTTTGTGGCAGCCATTTTGGCTCCGATATCACTACTTTCTATGGCGAAAACTTGATGGGTACCTTTACATTACCAGGATTTTTTTGTATGATATCACCCCCCCCCCCTTTTGGTTGTTTTATGGGTTTGCTTTAGTGAAAGTATTGATTGTGAGCTCCTTATGAAATATGATTGCAAATCGTTTCTTGAACAATCTAAAGAAAACAATTATATTTCGACATGTCGTTCCTGGACATTGTCATCCTCAAAAACAATTCAGAAAACAATTCCCATTGCCGAAGTTATGTAAACTGTAGTGGCTGTTTAATCAATTCTATCGTCAATTTGGCTGCGCGGCACAGGACCCACACGTGAACAGCCATTGTGACACGGCTCAACGATTTATCTTACAGCCAAACAGACCACACAATTTTATCCTGTTATCATGCTGTTGACGTGCTCAGAAGAATTACCACCAGAAATTATTAAACAATGGAAGAAAAAGTAGGTGCTGAAATAGTTGAAATAGTTTATTGGGTCTAAAACTGGCCTACAAACCATGCACCCTAATGAATGAATATACTCCATGCTCTACAATTGATGTATTTCTCCCGTGCACATTAATAACGCATTGCGTGTATATGATTGTTAACACGTCTTGTTATTTTAGGATTAAAGCAGATCCACCCAAAACCAAAACTAGTATAGAGAAGCCGCCAAGTTTCAAAAACGGTCGGCCTTTTTTAACGTGGTGATATCATACAACCAGGAAAAGGCCGCCAAGGTTAATCCTATTATTAGTCAGAAAACTTGGTGAATTGCCCGCTTTTTTAATTTCTTTGTCCGACTACTTTGTTAGACTGCTGAAACAACTTGGACTTAGAACTGTACGATCCTATAACTCTTGACATTGGCATTTATTCCATCAGTCATATTTGTAGATAACCATAATCACTCTTGGCTCAAAAAAAAAAATTAAAGAAGAGGACAACGCGCCAACTTTGCTGGCTAATAGGCTTAACCATTTCACCCCGGCCGATGCACCAAAAATGTAGAGGTTTGGGGGAGTGGGCGACCCTAACGTGATATAACTCAGGTTTGGGGATGGTTTAATGTAGGAAACTCAATAATTAATAAGACATATTTGGTTGGATTCTATATTTGATGGTCAATGTAAGATTTTGTACACAAGCTCAGCCTGCCACGACTTTACCAAACAAGCTATAAATAATTATTAATGTGACGGATGGTGATAAATGAATAAGAAGGACATGATGACTTAAGTGAGGAGGACTGGGGAAATTGGGGAGGAATAATAATATTTTCTAGTTAAGTTGCCAAATGTTACTTACTGTCATGGAGGACTGGGATGGAATGGGGCTTGGAATGCATTATTATTGTGATTACCTAATACTAACAATACGTTGGCTAGGCGATGCACATGCTTTACAACTGATGTGATTTCAGAATACATTGTAGTGTAACAATACAGTAAGTGAGTGTAACACACTTGAGATCGTCATCCAAGCTCGGCTCAAGCGAATCAAGATGCTGGGTCATCAGTCCCAGCATCAGGTCGTCCAATATTGACGTTGGTAGGAGCTGAGGCAGGATGAGTCACTACACTTGGTTGAATGATATCACTACTCTCAAAGGCCGACCGTTTTTGACGATGTTTTCACGAGATTTTAAAGCATGTTTCTTCTCTCCAATTTTCAATGAAATGACATCAAATCTTCTTGATGCACGTTTTTTGAAGCACGTCAAGTGCTTCAGAATTCAACTTTAAGCTGTGTTAAAAAATCCAACATCGCAAGGCTTACAAAAGCTTTCCAGTCTTTCGAGGGTCAAACTGCGAGTTTTTAATTTAAAAAATTTTAAAAATCACCTTACTTTGTTCAGCGTTCTTTGTAATACGACAACCTGGCTCGGGTTGAGCTAATTTATATTTTTCATCAACATTTTTCTGCCTTTAACCTCCCGCTTCTACTTGTATAGCGTTAGTCTAAACATTTGTACAGACCCTTTAAAATAAAAGATTCAGGGTGGCGTTCAAAGGCTCTTGAAGAAATTCCCTCATTTTTCCAGGTTTGCCAGACCAATACTGACACTTTTCCCTGATTTTTTTTTGGTCGAAGGAAGGCACAGTAAAGAACTAAAAAAAATAAAAATATTTTTCATACTCGAATCGCATTGCTTTGCTAAATCAAAAATTGTACTGCCCTAACTGGTATTGGTAAAGAATAGTAAAAGGCCATAATCTGAACAAAACTAGAAACTCACCTAGCCCCACATTACTTAGGCCTAAGGACATGAAGTTTGAATTCAAATAACGTGAAAGTTTTAAAAATAAAAAAAATAAAATCAGAATTAGCTATTCTTTACAGGTGAAAGAGACTTCCCAGAAACTGTTCATCAAATTCCCTGACTTTCAGTATATATTTATCAAATTCCCTGATTTTTCCTTGAATTTTCAAGATTCGATAAATTCCCTGAATTTTCCTGGTTTTCCTGGTTTTCCAGGTCGAACCCCACCCTGATTTTATTCATAGAAAGAAGTATTTCAACTGTGACGCCCGAAATAAGTCGTTGTAGTATTTGAAAGGAAAAATGCCACTACGATGAGGAATATTTCAGTAATCCAAATGCAGCAGCTTGCCTCAACTTCAAGCAGTAAACGTAATTTTTGGCTTACTATTATCGCGTCTCTATATAAGGTCGATTTGCACAACACTGGTGTCATACATAACACTTCGGTAAAAACCTGAATCTTTTGATCCTAGAGACTTAGATTTTCTAAATTTAAAACATTTAAAAAATATTAAAAAAAAGTAATAACACCTTTACAGTACTCTTCAACTAAAACATGAATGAACCTTTGGATGAATGAAACTGTCTTCTGTATTTAATAAATAAAGAATAAATCACAAGTTAAAGGGTAAAGAAAGCAAACAGTCTGAATTAAAGACTGGCCTTGTCAAGATACAAGATACACTAATCTGTGAAAGAAAGAAAAGACAACTGCCCCGACTGGGACTCGAACTCAGGGACTCCCGCTTATGTGGAAGCCCGTAATCGGGAAGTGCTGGGTTCAAGTCCCATTTGGGGCAGTTGTCGTTTCTTTCTTTCTAAGATTAGTACATCTCGTATGCTCACAAAACCAGTCTGTAATCCAGACTGTTTACGTCGTTAGTCCTATATATTGTTAATAAACAATGTTATTAAAGCAACATTGGCTGTTGCTTATTGAGTTAAGATGAGCCATGTTTACTTCGGTACAATTTCGGTATACTTTCGATACAATGCCATTGACGTTATAGGCGCCATGCATTGTGGAATTGTAAGTACATTACCCTGCTCCTGTGAAACATATTTGTTAAGGTGTACTACGTTTCGTAATGCAGGAATTGTAAACGAATTGGGAGTTTGGCGGGAATCCTTAACACGTTTCGTTTTGGGACGATTATCGTTACGTCAGCAAAACAACACTTCTTCGCTGAATTGGTCGGCTTCTCCGTCATACAGCGGGGAACTCGTGGAAGTCAACACTGGATTTCGATGCGCAGCTTCGCATTACGCGTCTTTTTTGTTCGATTTACTTACAGTATTCATAACAATGAATTTGAAAGGTGCTATTGAATGTAATAAATACAGTTTAATTTGTCCTGAATGTACACTATTGGTGCGAGCATAATATATGGTTTTAAACAGGACGAAAATCGAAATCAGCTCGATTAGTGATAAACAACTACAGATGCAATTTTTCCATTAGTTTTTGGTTTGCATCTGTATTTGAGGCATAGTATTCCCCGATTGATCAAAGGTGTTTGATATCCTTTGGTGTGCTTATGAACAATTCATTGCGAGTCTGACACAAATATAACACATAATGCGCAAACATTCGGAATTTTTCAGCTTCGGAATTTAATTCGTGGTTAAGGAAATTATCAACTATAAACCTATGAATAAAATAACCAATGAAAATAAGAGGTAAGCTTAACCAAGGATGTAGCGAAGGTGTCTGAATGTTTTTCAAGGGGTGGGGTTCCATTTCACCAAATGAAATTCAAATTTTGCCTACTAGTTTTGATTGTTATAGAGGGGTAGTCAGTAAAGTACGTATACGTTATTACCCGCTTTCCGAGTTCTGAGATTATTACCCGGTTTTTGCCTCTCAGTCCTCTTTTAACAATGAAACGATGCAGGAGTGCAACAATGAAACCGCCATTGCAGTGCTGAGAGCCGATCTCTTGCATCAAAATGGCGGATACATTCATGATTATTATAGAACGGCAATACATACATTTTAAAAAAGTTACGAAAGAATTTGTTATTTAAGTGTCAGCAACCACAGCAAATTAACGAATTCGTGAATAATAAACCGGCAATTGGAATGGTATTAATGGCACAAACCAAATAATAATAAAAATATTAAGCAAGTATTTTTTTATTTAAATGTCATGAACCACAGTAAATTAACGAGTGCATTATGCGTTTTAAGACTTTAAATACGCTAGTTTGCTAATTAAATCATTTTATAGGCTGCTTAAAATTGAAAATAACGTTGCAACCTTCATTAAAATTAATCGTTCCACCAAAAAACATGTCTATTAACTGTTCTTTATTACTACCATCGTCTTTGTTAGCAGCATCATTCACCTGATAAGCCAATATTGTCCGTATTGTCTTCATCATGGTTACTAGATAAGTCAAATAAATCCTCTCAACTCCATAACTTGTTTTGCCATAACAAAAAAGGAACAAGAAATATGGCTCCGCCTGCAATGAGCGCGAGCCCACACAATCACCGAGCGCGACAAACAATACTCGTCGGACTGAGAGGCAAAAACCAGGTAATAGATAGGATATCACCCGCTTTCCTCGTGCTGAGATCCAAACAATGTCCCGACGCTGCGCGTCTCGACATTGTTAGCTCTCAGCACTCGGAAAACAGGTGATATCCTATACTTAACAATATCGAGGCCCCGCAGGGAAGCCGACCGATTCAACGAAGAAGCTTTGCTGACGTAACTATAATCGCCCCAAAAGGAAACTTGTTAAGGATTCCCGCTGGATTTATCACCCAGTGGCGTAACAATTAAAAAAGCGCATTCACTGTCATTGTTATTGCAACATCGTCTAAGATCGCTGAAGGGGGAAAACGGCATTAGGATTCGTTTTTCGCATTGTCAAGCTTTCTGAGCAAAAGAACGTCAGCTTGATTCGTTCTTTGTTGTGCGTGTGCTGGCCCTTTGTCGATCTCAGTACTCCAGGCCTGGGATGTAAATTTCAGTACTCCAGGCCTGGGATGAAGGTATCAAGCTTGTTGCATTGTTACAAGCAGTACTGAGATCGTCTAACCTGGGTGACAAGTTGAAAAGACGCTGACCAATTCAGCTGGGGAACTGAGGAACCGCTGTAAAGGCATTATAGAGCAGTGACATTTGCCGCCATATTGGCACCAGTATGGGTTTTGGAGGGCATAACTACAAGGTGCACTACATAAAAATGGAGGGAAAAACAACGGAAGAGCGGATTTCTTAGGCTTAAAATAACGTTGTTTTCTCCAACAACAAAAATCGCGCGTTTTACGTCTAAGAAATCACTCTTCACAGCATCGGCTTCAGCCTTCTGTTTCTCTCTGCAGTGCCCCTTGCAGCTAACCCATTAAGGCTCCAGCATAGAGTTATATACAATAATACTACGTCGTGTCACTGCTCTATACTGTGGTTTTTTAATTACCTTTGCCGTACGGAGGCTCAATAGGGCTCGACTGTCCGCGAGCGGCCATTTCGATTTTTGCATATCCGTTCACCCGCGCGGCGACGATGTTCTTGGCGGAGTCGGCTGACGATCTCCTGGCAAGCTCTCTATCCCTAAGTTGGCCTTGCTTATTTCGTTGGTAGTTTTCTAATTATTATGCGTTTTTTTTTAATTCTTCTTATAATGAGTTTATTATGCTCTGTATCACCTTTCTTCATTCACTAGTGATTTGTGTAAGGTTTGGTCTTCATTTTTTTTTGCCTTTTGTGTTAATGATTTTGGAAACTAACCTGGATGACGTTTTTGGTTGTGGGCTAATATGCTAATTGCACTGCTATTTAA
>JAHWFP010009294.1:0-21639 GCA_023313725.1 Lithobius niger
AGCGTCTCTGGTCCAACATTCGAATGTCCAGTAGCCACGGTGGCGACTCCCAATGTCCAGATGTGGCGGCACAGCGTGGCCATTGTGTGGTCGCCTGGCGGGAGTTTATGGCACTTCGGACCCAATTGTCTCATTGGCCTCTCCTCCAATTTCTGTTTTCCCCCCTTAACCCTCAATCTACAAAAGGCATAAACATGACCCTCCACCCATCCCCTTATCACTTTTGTCTAAACACACAACAGCAGGTCCGAAAGGATATGTATTACGCAATGCATTGCAAGTGAATCGGCAATCGCTCTTAATCTGGGGGAAAATCAAGGGGGTAAATGGTAGGGCACAACCCGTTATTGTACTAGGGGTTGACGCTAAACAGTGCTTTAGCAATAATGGCAACGGTAAATTGATGCTTAATGGGATGAATTAAAACACTGTGGTATTGCTCAATGTCATGTTTTCGTGCACCAAGAAAAAATAAATAAAACGAAGTAAAGCAAGGTCTTCACGCTGCTGTTCTTAATTGCAATCAAGGCTGCAACGTCCTTTTTAACATCTGGTGCAAGCGTGATCTTCATTCATTCATAAGCAGGCGTCATATCCGCAGCAGGCGTACGCGTGGTGTTCGAATTCCACCCTCGTCGCCAGTTGAATGTATTTAGTAAATACTATTTACACTAACATATTTCAGGGTTGCACAAGGCAACTTATCCTAACTACCCAAAACCAAAAATGGTGTAAAAAGCCGCCAAGTTCCCAAAAATGATCGGCCCTTGAAGGCAGTGATATTATTCAACCAGGGAAAGGCCGCCAAGGTTCATCCTATTAGCCAAGTTGATCGCACCGACTAATAGTTCGAAAGTTAAATGAAAACTCGCTGTAGCAATCTTCAAGTTTTCATGTAACGTCCAAAGTACTATTCGGTGCGATCAACTTGGCTAATAGGACTAACCTTGGCGGCCTTTCCCTGGTTGAATGATATCCCTACCTTCAAAGGCCGATCCTTTTTGGAAACTTGGCGGCTTTTTACACGGTTTTTCGTTCTGGGTGGATATCACAACTTTCATAGGACTGTGAACGTAACAAACCGTCTTATCTTCATCTGTACCTTTTTTCTGGCGGAATTTTATATCTGTAAATTTTCATATTGATAATTTTCAAATTTACCATTTCCAATTAGCCAAAGGAAAGGAATAAAACAGGTGTCGGCAGCATGTAACAATCGTTTAGTACGAGCCCTGCACAAGCATATATACCATAGTACAAAACACGTGACTCGTACTGGATTGACTGGCTATACAATTATGGATACAGAGCAGGTACACCTCTATAACAACGAATCAGAGACAAACAGCAAAAATACCAGGCTTATAGACTGCACAGCTGTGTACACGAAAGGTGCACGCACTAAAATCTGGGAAGAGACCAGTATCCGGTCATTGCTCCTTTTGCATCTCAGTCCAAAACCACTGCTGCAATCCCTTAGTGCTTGGCAAATAGGATTAACCTTGGCGGCCTTCCCCTGGTTGAATGATATCACTACCTTCAAAGACCGACCCTTTTTGGAAACTTGGTGGCTTCTCTTACACCTGTTTCGGTTTGGGTGGATATAAGCGTTTTTCGTGCTGCGAAAAACATGGTGGTTCTGTCTAGCTGGTACGCTCTGGCTGGAGAAATAAAAAAAAAAAATGTATATATATATATATATATATATATATATATATACAAGTTAATTCCCTGACTTTGCACTAAAGATGGTAGTTTCCCCGATTTTCCCTGACTATCTTCCAATTCCTTGACTGTTCTTACTATCCATGCTGGTGATAACCCTAAACTATGTTTACAAAATAAGTGGGCTGAACAAGTGTGCAGAAAATGTTCGCAACCATTGTTAACCATTGTTGCAGCAATCCAAATATGGGAGTTATAGCCACTTCGTTTCAACAATGGTCGGTACGAAAGTAGGGTAATAAGTCTTTTAGAGATATGTTAACCACAACGGTCACCTCCTCACTCCAATCTTTTAGAGTACTATCAGTTGTACCGGTTTCGCCCGGGGGTTTCGGTTCGCCCGTGGTCGTTTCCCAGTTCTCAGTAGGTTGTGGCCTGAACGTTGAATGCGACAGGCAATTTTGCTTTTCGGAACACAGCCCTTTTCGCCCCATCCTCTCTCTCCCCACCTCCTTACCTCCAATCCTCTCAAAACAAAACGTGAGGTTCAGTTAATACGTAATCATATGCTTCATGGTAACTGAAACATTGCGCCCCACCCCCCAACCCCAAACTCTTTATTTTCTAAAGAGCTGGGCTTACAGACGCTGCCCCACACACGGGCATTCACCGTTCAGGCTCCCCCCAACTCCCAGTTTACCACTTTAGCTTTAGATCCGTACAGTGTGAAAAATAACTGTCCTTCGTACGTGCCGTCATTTAAGAATTGCCCCTGAAGATGCCCGCGCAGAGCAAATTGCTAGTCGACGCAACAATGAGCCAATATCAACTTTTTAACGCAACAAAGTACCAGTTTCAACTTCTGGCCAAAGAATTGACACGTTCGCCCGTTTTCAAGGCAGTTTTGGGGGTGCTTGTCGTCGTTTTAGCTTGGGGGGGGGGGGGCGTCTTCGTTTTTGCTACGAAACTTTTGTCTTACAATGTAGATTATTTTAAAACAAAGACAAGAAAAAAAAAAGGGGAGGTTACAGTCCTTGGTTTCTCACAACAACGCGAAGCAATTTTCCTCTTTGGATTCGGAAGACAATAAGCCGTTTTACAGAACGGTAACACAATTATCTCCAACCCTCATCACATCTATTATCATTATCCTCCGAAAGTCCACAACATTCTTCAAAAAAAAAAAAGTTAACAATAAAAAGCAAAGCAAAAAAAAGCTAGTCCAACTACGAACCCCAACTTTTGCCATCCCCACACTTCTTAATTTGTCAAAGCAATAATGCAGAAGAAGTTGCGACCGCCAGTTCTCGGACCACCAAAGGTCGGACATTAATTTTAGTTAAAAGTCAGCGAGCTCGACTCCGACATCAATTAGGGGGCACGACTCCATATTTATTACGGCACGACCTCACCCTTATTTTTGCAGTGATTAGAGTAAAATCAAATTACGGGAACTATACCGCGGCTGCTTCGTTTTATTTAATTGAATAAAGCACGTTTGTTTTTCTCAAACTTGGACTCCGATGATGCTTTGCCGGACCAGATAAATTAGCTTCCTAATCTGTTGACTGCCGCAATATTGGCCAAAGTTTGCACAGTTACCGTATTCTCTTCTTGCTGTATTTATTACTAATAGAGTCGTTCGTTCAATCGGCGTCGACTCGTTATGCTCGGGGAGATGCCATGTTGCAACCTTGAAGCAATATACTCAACCTGGGAGCATATTCCTACGGAAACCAATACTCGGCAAGCGTCACATCACGATGTCACGAGTTTTTGAGGACAAATGGGAAGAAGCGCGCGTCGTTACTACGGAAGCTTGTTGGGACAAACAACAACTTTTTTTTTCCTACATACACAAAACTTTCATTCAAACGGAACTTCGGCATTCTAACACCGGATAAGACACACTGCAACCAGTGGTCGACCGAACCCAATTTTTTCACTTTCGGCCGAAACCGAAACCACTGCCGAAACCAGTGATTTGGTTTCGGCCGAAACCGAAATCACTACCGAAACTGAAACCACTACCAAAATCGATCAATCAGTTTCGGCCGAAACCGAAACCACTACCGAAATCGGAACCAAAACCTAACCTGAAAAGTATCAATTTTAATAATTTGACAAAACAGCAGGACTAAAATCATGAATGTGTGGCGTGCCCGGCCGGGCGGGCCCAGAAAGATGGGGGGTTAGGATAAAAAATAAAAAAAATAAAAAAACTTATCAGTCTTGCTACAAGACTTCAGGACTTTCGTTTCCTTTTTTTTTTTTCACTACTAATTTTGTATTTTAAAAACGGTCTTTATTTTTTTCGTGTCAGTCCAGGGCACGGAAAAAGGCTTTTCGTTCAGTAAGTACGAGCTTTGCTTGAAAACATAAATAAAACAAATTAAAGCACAAATACCCTCCAGTGCATTTAAATATTTTGATTTAGATTTTTTTTTAATTGTATTTCTTATTGATGGGCATGGCAGATGCAAGCCGGACCTGTGATGGTGCCCCCTGAATGTCACAGCACTAGGCTACAGCCTAGTAAGTCTGAACGGAAATTGGATACTGCCAGAAGGTAGAACTGGTTTCGGCTTCACCGAAACTGAAGCATAGGATTCAGCCAAAACCGAAACCGAGCTATCACCTTCATGGCCGAAACCAGAACCGAAACCGAAAATTTGCTGGTTTCGGTGCCGAAACCGAAATTCGGTCGACCTCTAACTACAACCTAGGGTATGGTAAACAGCGCCTGTGGCCGGCCATCTTCTTCCGGTTTCATAACTTTTGTGTAGGCAGAAAAAAAGTTGTTAATTCCACTTCCCCTCGCTGTCGACCTACAAAATCCCCCTCGGAGTTTGACGTGGCCTGGACAAGGTGGGGAACGAAGCGAATGAGAAATTTGAAAAAAAAAAACAACCAGGATTTCCAAAAAATGCCACACCGCATACTGCAGGCAATGCAAAAATGCTACCAAAAGTGGTACATTCGTTCTAGATCAATATGAGAAAAAACTGTAGATTTTGTATAAGTCTGGGTTGGAGAGTTCTGATATCGGCCACCATCGCACGCAAGGGCAGAGTAGACAACAGTGAGCTGGTTCGAGGGTATGCTAAACGACCGTGTGGTGTGCAACACCCGTCATAACATGCTTTAATGGGTTGTACGAATGTTAGTGTATTGTGCGTACGAAAATTTTGATGCTGATAGCATACACTTGTTTCGGGGAAACCAAACGAATTTATGAGACTGTAAAATTCGCTTAGTATTTTTGCAAACTGGATACCTACTCCGTAATTATGATTTTTGATATGCTACTGAAAGTGATATAATAACCAAATAACCAAGTAACATAAAATATGGAATAGAATTCTATGGTTTAACATCATCAAATCTCCTAAATAAAATCCAGAGAACACAAAACAAACTAGTTAAAGCTCTGTTTACACCAGTGAATTATAAAAAATATAAAAAAAACCAACGACCTATTTCAAGAACATGAAATACTAAATGTTCTAAATCTTAGGAATCTTACATTATAAACCAAAGTCTCATAGCAGAAATGAAGCAACCGCAACGACCCCCGGAAGGGGAACAATGAAAACGTGCGAGTGTGTCAATTCTTTGGCTTGAAGTTGAAACTGGGACGTTGTTGCCCTAAAAAGAAGTTGAAATTGGCACATTGTTGCCTTGACTAACAATTTTCTCTGCGCGGTCATCGCAAAGGCATGTCTAAATGACGTCATGTACAGTACGAAGGACAGTTACATTTCGCACGCTACTGGGAGTGGGGAGGGACCTGAACGGGGAATGCCCGTTGGTGGGGCAGAGCTTAGAGTCACTATTCGATTACGACATTGCTTTGCTGAGGAAGACGATTGACGGAAAGGGGGAGTGTTACACAAAGAAAAATTGACTGTTGCAGTGAACGATCAGGCAGCACCGAGCAAATACTGGGAAACAACCACGGGTCAAACAAATCCCCGGGCGAAGCCGGGTACGATGCTAGTTACATAATAATCTTAATATCTATTTTAAATCTGAACACAAGGTAAAAGATGTTAAAAAAAAAAAACATATCTAAGAAGTAAAAGTCTGCGACTTGAAATTCCTTTAGTGAAAAATTGTTATGGAATGAGGAATGTGCAATTATATTATATTCCTTGGACCTTTAATCAGCTACCCAATAATCTCATGTCTCAAAACAGATTAACAAATTAAGAAAGAAGTAAAAAACTAGTGATTAACAAAATAATAATAAAAGTTTTTAAAAATATGTATAAAAAACTGACTAATAAAATTATAACATAGGTATTGGCAAAATAGTGCTTCAGATAATCAGTATGTTGATATGATGCTTTTTATTTTTATTAATGGATAAATGTATACCTACAATCATATTCACTTGTAATACAATGTATGTGAATATTATGCAACCCACACAAGTCCTACGGATTTCGGGATGCAATGTTGATAAATAAACTACCTATATATATATACTAGCTCTACCCCCGTCGTAACATCGCCGGTCTAGCCAGTTCCCGCACACCTGAACGAAATACTGTAGTGGTCAGTATAGAATGAAAAGGGTTCAGACTGCCCCCTGCTTCCTCCTCCGAACTTCCCTGCGGCCTACCCAGTTGTATGGTCAGATTTTCCCCCATGCCCCCCCCCTCCCCCGTAACCCCTTTCTCGTACCGCACCGCCTCCCCCGTCCCCGACCCGGATTCCCCTATTGAGTGGTCTGAATATCCCCATCCCTGTTCCCCCTCCATTTTAACCCGTGCTGATTTGTTTTTTTATGGAAGTAAATGTCTTTTTTCAATGGAGGACACTCAGTTGCCCGTTTCTCCGTTCTGGTACCAAGCGCAATAAACCCAACAACGGTCGTGCATGCAGTGATTGTTACAGAACCAACTTTGAACTCTTCAAGTCGGCTCTAAGAGGTAGCATTATTAAAGCAATATTTCGATTGTTACTGATTGTTACAGGCCACGTTTGTTTGGCATTGTCGGTCGGTCGCTCGCCCTCTTTCATTATAGTGCATAATGATGAATTTGCTTGCCCAACCCATGGTTTTTCGATCAGCGTCTTTTGGGCGATTGCGAGCGCCATCTGAAAACTATTTTGGCGTAAATGAAGTTTTTGACGCGCGTAGAATGGAAGATTCCCAACCTTTACCCAAAAGACGCTGATCGAAAAACCATGCCCAACCTAAGCGTATATACTGCATAAGCAGTACATCAATGAAAACCAGATTTTGTACACTGAAAGCGTTACACCCAGAGGTAGTTTTACAAAAAAAAATTAAAATCGGACGTGTTGTTGAGGAATAATCAGGGTGACAAAATGCACAGGTGGCGTGAGCTGCTCACCTATATTTTCTCGCCAGTAGTTTACGAAGCGCGCAAATCTGCCACATCGTTAGTAAATATTAAGAAGGATGTAAAGCGCGCTCAACCAGCGTTAATTCTCAACTTGGCTCCGAATTTGATGCTTATACCAACAAAAATTCTTCAAATTTACGGGTGCTTCGTCTGCTGGAAAACCAAAGTCGGAAAACCGCTCGACGCAACCGCAGTCAACAGCCAGCGACGGCGCAACCAAAAAAGATGAGCCACAACGCTGTCTCCAATGTAACACGAGTTATTTACCATCGCTTTGCACCATTTTGTCGGAAGTGTTATCTGATAACGCCCTATCTATTTCCGGTAACGCTTCCGGCATATGGGTAAAAAAAATTGGATTGAATACCGAACACACCCGTTGTTCCCATCACACCTTTTTTAACAACCGGAAAGTGCGGGGTAGGCAATAAAATAAAAACGTGTATACGGGGAAATAAACGATGGTGTTTAAAATTTGTCAGATGAACGAAAACCCACGACACGTGGCGAACTGAACGACAGGGGCCGGTGCGATATTTTACAAGCTGCGAAATAAACTGTTTGGAAGTGCGGCGCAACACGTATGGTGTGATACAGCCCGCCGAACACGTTGTAATAAAAGCAAAGGTAATAAAAAAAAACAACTAGCGTAACTCATTATAAATCAAGCTATTGAGGAAAATGATGGCAACGTGGTCGTAGTCGAAAATTTACAGGAACTACTAAACATTAGGAAAAAAAAAAAAACGGCAGAGCCGAGTATAGTTGTCTGATGAAGTAGGCCTGAACGGTGACTGAGAAAGGGGACCGTGTAAAAGTCCTAACCAGATAAGTGCAGAAGAGGGTAGGGCGACAAACTACCAACCTTCTTCAGCGGCTATGGGATATCCCTGGGCGTTATCTTGCCCCCACCCACCCTGACAAAAAATAAAATAAGTTCAAAACTCTTGAACGAAACTATAAAATAAACACGTAGTTTTAAAAGAAAATCGAAGTTGGTAAGCGTTTTGTGCCGTCTTCAGTCTTTTTCGAGAGGGGAGGTACTCCCCCCCCCCCACCACCACGCCACCGCCTCCCGATAAGTACGGCCATGCTACTCCCCATACAAGACTTCCCTCTTCAAGAACCTGCACTAAAGGCAGCAAGTTCAAAAATGGGCCGATTCAGCTAAACAATCTGTTTGCTTCAAACAGCGGAACAAGGAAACCAATAGCATGCGTCGCGCGCCCACAAAATTGGAGAGGAGGGGCTAGGGGGTCTGGGGGAGCGATGTAGGCTTCCCTAGTGGGATCTGGCGCATTTTCAGTAATTTTAATGAGTATGAGAAAGCTGAAGACCCAAACTGACACTCTTTAAAATCGTAGTAATTGGCCCAAGGCCAGAATCGTCTTTATTTTTGGGAAATTTGCGCTGAGACCGTGGGGGGGGGGGGAGGGGGGGGGGGGCACGCGCCAACCCTTGCCCCTTGGCACGGCGCCCCCGCCAGGCGGTTTATTCCTTGAGGGATTAGTTGATTATTAAAGTGGATAAAAAAAACTTTTTTTTAAATTTTAAATTACATCAAAAAGGTTGATTTCTGACCTCCTAACCGCTTTCCCAAAAGCAAAAAAAAAAATTATCAGAGGTACTCATCTATGGGCGTAAAACTTAATAACACAAGTTATTAAATGTGGGTTTTACATTATCCCAATCGGTACACTCGGAGACCACTAAATGCAGCCAAAATCAAAAAGGAAATAACTCTGTCCCGAAAAGAACGCGATTTTTTTTTTCAAATTCATGACGTAAAAAGGCCAAAAATGACCTTTTCATCTTTTTTTCTGCGCCCGAAAATTCACGTTGTTATCAGAAAGAGAAAATAAGAGGACCAAATAAGAGGGCCGTAAGCCGAATCGGCTAGGTAAGTGGTAGATAAATAAATAAGCAAATAGATAAGTAAATAAATACAGATCTACTCCCGTTGGCTTTTGGATTTAAATCGAACCCACGAACCTATGAAACCATTGCAGTATGGCTCAGCCGTAGGACCTCGGCCTTTGGTTTCAAAGGTGGTGAGTTCGATTCCCCGCTCAGGCAGTGTGACATTTAAGCCCAAAAGGCAACGTAAATAGGTTTGCATCTGTATTTATGTAAAAGTGTCTGTTCAGAGTTTGGAGTACAAAATTGTGTGATTAAAATTATAATTATAGTGTACGATTTGTCGCATTTTGTCAAATGACGAATATTTCGTTTTGTATCATAAATACCAGGACACAGTAGACTTTATCATGTATAGTTCTAATCCTCTATACTCTTACAAACATTTTAAAAATAAAGCAGGCTATCCGAAATACGTATAAACAGGTAGACAATCTTCCTCCCTCCTCCCCCCCCCCCCCCCCCCCGGGGGAAAAATGTTTCAAAGTGTCAAGGAAATAAGAAAAGTTGTGGCTGCAGCTTGTGAGTGGTAGGTTAAATTACCCAAGCCATTGTCTATCGTGTCAATCAAACGAGCGTTTTTACGATCGAGAGTTGAAAAGAAAGGGCAGGTGGTGCGCCGGATAGCAACAAATAAACAAAACCAAAAAAAAAAAAAAACACTAAATGGAAAAACACAAAAGCCTCTTTTTCACAAAACTTTTAGTCTGGTAATAAGGTAACAATTTTTTTTTTATTCTTGCCGTATTTCCGTTATTATTCCTAACCAGCTAGCTACAGTGTATAGTGATCAACCCCGGGAAGGGATGTGGGAGGCGACAATGCACGGACTTAAGAGGCTCGATTTAGGCAATTTTTTTATTTTCAGTCGTAAAGCAACATACCGCCTGCCTTATAACCTTCCGCCTGCCTCACAACACCCACGCGACGATTACATCCGCGTATTTACCACAGCTAAGGTCAACTGAGACGGTAGCTTCGTTCCTCGCAGCGAAAAACGTAGCTACAATCTCAATTGGCATTGCACCTAATAGTGCAGCCAGCGTGAACCCATTGATTGTGTCATCAAAAACCGGAATGATTCTTGCATTTTAAAATCACAATTTATAATTTTCTAGAATAGTGTCTTATAATTTTGCTTCGGCGAACTACTGCAATAATTAATTTTAATTTTTACTGCATTAGCCTTCTAGATTTTTGATCTCATAGTAATTACTAGCAAACGATTAAAATTAATACTGCGCACACGCAGATAAAACTTCCAAGGTCATTGTAGACGCGCGATGCATCATTTATGTTCGGGACGAACGTAAATAAAGTTAGTAATATTCAACAGAAAATCTCCTAGACGCCACATTTTAAAATGGTTTTTTAGCAAGGGAAAGACTAACGGTACGTAAATAGACCTTTGGGGCCGTACTTGATGTGGAAGATCGAAAAAAATGGCGCTGGGAGGTAAATCCCTTTAATGGTGGCGTGAGTGTTCAATAGGCTACCTGGAGGACATAGCATCGTAGACCAGTAGACCACACAAAATTGCCCGTTGTAAGGCTTGTAGTCCTAGCAGGATGGATTTTTGTTGTTGTTGTTGTTGTGATGCGGAGTGTTTCAGCGAAAATCATAACCGGAAGCTTGTAGATGTCTTCGTGAGCATGCGCGAGCAAAGATGGCGCTTTCCGTAAAAGCGGAAAAGGCAGCATTTCCGAGAGGTTCGATAACGCTAGAAATCTCGTCATAAAAATAACACCAAAAAGTTCGCTTAAATTCACTTCAAGGACACCTATACTCTGTCCTGCAAATTTTCGACATCCCTCAGATGTCTTCTTCAGGCCTTGAGGATGTTCGGACTATGAACTACATCTTTCTTTCTGACGACTTGTGCATTCGAATTCGTTCTGACCACTTAGCATTTGAATTTGGCCGTAAATATCGGTAAAGGCGGTTGGCAGTGATCTGGTGATGTACTATTCACTGGTCGGAATCCGGGTCACCTCACTTGAATGAAACTTAAGTACATAAAGCTGGCTCTGGCTTAGTGTACTACGTTACTCCAGTGTATGATTTTAGTTGATGGCGCAGTTCCAATTTTCCTTTATATTGTTTATAGCGATTTATGTCTATTTATTTATTTTTATTATCATTTTCATTTTTTAAGCAATACTTTTAAGCTAATTTTTGACGCTATACTTTCGCCAGTTCATGACAGAATTTTTTTTTCCTGCTTTGTCCCCGGACACTTTCTGACCGGAGAAGGGTTGTGCCTCCCCCCCCGTCAGGTTCCACCCCTGGTAAAGAGGCAATAAGTTAAAAAACGGGATCTTAAGCTTTACTTTTTGCTACCCACAGATAAAATGAAGGCTTTCCTCAGGGTTCAGACAATTTTTTTAATTCTCAATTTCCCTGATATTTCCAGGTTTTTCAGGTGCCTGCATCCAATGACAATTTCAGGCGTTGAAGGAAAATAATTCCAACATCCCACAAAATAGCTGTTTAGAGACTAGTCCAGATGGGACTAAACCCATTTACATCACAGGTTTTGGCATTCGCCTACAGCCTACGATTTTGTTCACTGAAGTTACATCGAAAATACTTGAAAGTATTAAAGCACAAATTAAATTACTTGCTGCTAGCCTAGAATTTTGTTTCGATCTACTAACTCAATGAAACTTACAGATCTGACACAAAGGCATTTATTTAAATTTCCCTCTCTTTTCCCTGATTTTCAAAAAAATTCTAGTTTTCCCAGAAATTTCCCTGAAACTTTGGCTCCACTTTCGTTTTCCCTGAAATTTCCAGGTTCTCTCTGAACCCTGATTCCATCAGTAGACGTATGCGGCCTACCAATCTATCCCATTGTCCTCGAGAGGTACGAGTGTCCTCCGAGAGTGGACGATTTCCCCCACATCCTGGAATAATTCGTGGTGAGCTTTTCCACCGGGACAATGGACGCCGTTGTTGACACCTCTCAAAACCAGGAGAGGACAGGAATTTCCGGTTTCGTTAGGGTTTTGATTTCTGTCCTATCCTGGTTCTGAGAGGTGCTAACTAGAAAAGTTGGACTTGGAAAATGTTGGGTCGTCAGTTTCTTGTGGACCACCCTGTATTTAAGCGTTAAACAAGCGGCTACAGCGACTACCTATAGTCACAACCGCTCTTCTGTACAATTTTGCCATTACCAATGGTGAGGCGCACACCTCTACCACGCATTGCAACAGCTATCTCTATTATATCATCTAAAAAGCAGTAACCATAAGAATTGCCGGCTAAAAATGTGTTAGCTTTTAAGGTTATTTTACATTTTAGGCACAATCGTCAGCTTTTAGGCCTACTTTTTTACCAACAGCTTTAATTTCGTAAGTAGCATCTAACGGGGATTTGGGTTGTATAGTAAGCCTATATTCATTATTTTATAACACGGTGCACCTTCGGGTACGCAGTTAGTGTAACAATGTAACGCGCAACGTAGCCTATATATATAAATCAGTGGTAGGAAAGTGACGGGAGAGACGATGTTGATGAAGCCCGCAGCTACTCGTAGCAACTTGACGTTTCCGTGGTGACGTGATTTTAGGCCTAATTTTCATTTTGTAGGCCTAATTTTCATTTTGTAAGCCTAATTTTCATTTTGTAGGCCTAATTTTCATTTTGTAGGCCTAATTTTTTTTTACCTGCAGTTTTAATTTCTAAGTAGCCGATAAGCTTAATGGAGATTTGGAGAATTTGGTTCGACGGTTAAGCCTATGCAACGAGACTATTTTAAACGAAGCCTAAATCCTTTTGTTTTTACGGTTGCGTGTTATCCTTAGGATTTCAATTCGACGATCAAATGTTATTTAATTTAGTTAGGTCAAAGAAGTCTATTAGCTATGAGGAAGTAACGATGTTTTAATTTGCTACGTTATTTAACTAACTTCTCACACTTTGGTTCAATTTGGTTCGATCGTAAGCATATTCATTCATGCAACAATGCGACAAGACTCTTTTAACCGAAGCTAAAATGTTTTTGTTTTTACGGCTGCGTTAACACAAATCTTTAGGATTTCAATTCGACGATGAAATGTTATTATTTAATTTAGTTACGTCGAAGAAGTCTATTAGCTATAAGGAGGGAACGATGTTTTAATTTGCCATGTTATTTAACTAACTTTTGACACAGAATCGAACGTTGTAAACCATGGTCGTCGTCTCTATCTGGTACCGTTGCGAAGTTGAAAAAAGCGACGGACGGACGGACAAAGTCGTTGCAATAGTCTTCTCAGCCGGTATACGGCTGTACAGAAGACTAAAAGCGACCGTTATTTAATAAAGAATCATAAATCACATTATTCGCCATTTTAAATCATTTCAATCAGTGATTTTTAAATTGAAGATTAAAATCACTGTTGCAACCCTGTATTCTGTACAGCCAGAAAAGACCGTTACATTCCAAGCCAACACCGGAAGACGTTCCACTTCATTTCCTCAAAAAAAAATCTGTAATAATAACAAAACTGATCTTTTCTAAAATATAAAAAAAATACAGGGGCCGGAACCACGACATAGTCACCAACAACGTGCATGTAATACAGGGTGATAATTATAGGTGTCGTGTAAAAACCAGCATCCACCTCCACAATTCTACCGCCGAGAAGAACAAACCATTAGTTGCTTATCCTACCTGAGGGGCGGCCCGTCGGTCATACTAGCGGCAATTAGCCCTGATTAACTGGGATAAAACCGACGCACGAACCTTCTATGAAAGCTCACCGGACCTTGAACGATACAACGGAAGTATATCGCCCCTAATAAGAGGGGGGAGGGGCCACCGAAGATAAGAGCGAAGGCACCTCCGGGACCTCATAACACAAGAACAATAGGGAAACAAAAATCCGCGGGGAGTCTAGTTGCAACAATGGCCGCAATTTATGGCTATGGTTATAGTGGCGGCGCTGTCTGCGGTCCACCGTTTTTGGCGCAAGCGCGCATACAACACAACGCACGCGAATGGGGGACAATGTCTATTTATTTACAACTGATTTTGGAGGGACGGTGTTTGCTCTTCGGGACAGACAAAGGCTTGCTCACGAACGAACTTCCCGTAAGAGCGAGGGTTTTGTGGCCCAAATTGGGTGAAAACTTGTCAAATTTGATGAAAACTGACACCAGTTTCCGGATTTTCCACAAAAGCTCAAGCTCAACTTCCGGTAATCGCTGACTGACAAGATGGCGTAACGGCTCACGTTTTTTTTTTTTGTTGCTTTTTGATAAAAGGAAGCCAAGTTAATAATTTTGACTTAATTTTTCACGCACCAATGAAGGTCAAGTTTGAAACCGAAATATACGTTAGTGTTATGACATCAACCTTGGAGGAAAGAGACCAAAATTCCAAGATATCAACAGATGTATCATGTAAACATTATGGTACCCAATCAATTTTAGCCAAAAATGACTGAAATTAATATCTATACCATACAAAAAAAAAAAAAATTTCACGACCCTAATTCTTACAATTTTGCACCCCAAAGCAAGTAATTTGCGCCATAGGTAAAGTCACTTTGGAGCGCTCAGCAAAAATCTCCAACTCAGTCTCAAAAATTTCAATTCGAAAGAGACCCGAAAATTGAACCCTGAAAAGGGAGTCCGAGTCAAGTTCACTGGCCTCACACTTTATTTAAACCATAAAAGAAACTACTCACTTTTCATGCTTGTGAAATTAACCACGACAACATTTTACTCACGATTAAAAACTATTTGGAACGGTCCTCGACTAACAGTACTGTCCTCATGCTGTTTTTGCCAGGATTTGGTTTTCCCCAGCAAAAACAGCTTTTTTGTTGGGACAGCGACAAAACTTGGTTTTTACCGTTTTTTCCCCGGTTATCACCAGCAAGCCGATTCATACGTAACAGGTATTTTCGCAGTAAAAGATAATTCTTCTCCCAATTTATATACCAATTTTCGACAGTCAGTTATATAAATTCGCAGAGATATTTTGAGAAGAATATATTTTACTGTGAAAATAAGCGTATCAAAGTTAAATAAGTGAATGTGAATTTTCAAAGTAAACGATGTGACGTTTTCAAGGGGTGCTTCTATAATTTGCCAACATTTGACTACTGTAGGGTACACTTTTTTTTTCATTTGACATCAAGTAGATTTTTGCCATATTTTTGGCCAAAGGGACAAAAACATAACAAAAACAGTTGCTGCCGGGACGGCCGGTAAAAACCGGTTTTTATAACTTGGGGGCAAAAACCAACCAACCCTGGTTTTGCACTCATAGTGCTAGAAACGTGGCGACGTACAGTCAAGATCCTGCAAACATAATGTGGAACAAACTATAGCTTACAATTTATTTAAATAAATAAGCACATCGCTGTAAATAATTTAAAGGAAAATCTACATAATAATGCTGGATGCCAGCTGAGCTGATAAGAAAAAAACAGTTAAAAGGCCGTACAACACTCCCCCCCCCCTCCTCACGCCCGCATTGCAAGTGGACTCTCCCATTCTACCGGCCCCGTGAAAGAGCAGCCAGGTGGGAGTGGTCGATCAAGACCGGGCACGTACAGTCGGCGAACAGGTTCAATCTGAAAAATGTCGGGAAGAGTGACGGGAAAATGTGTCGGGAAAAGTGTGTCCGTAAACTTAATTCTAGTTGAAAAAAATCATCAGTGTACGATGTTCGCTGATGTCTTTATTTTCAATTTTCCTTTACCTTATTTATAGCAATTTATGTTTACTTATCTATCCTTTGTTGAGCCTTACGAGTTTAAACCGATCTGTATTCCTTCTGCAGTGTTTAACCGAGCACATCGGTCAAATGAAGTCTTTGCCACAGTTGTGACATTAATAACGGGTTCATTGAGTCATCTTTATGGCAGTGGGACAAGTGGCCATATTGGTAAAGGCAGTACGGCAGTGCTCTGCTGACGGACTGGTTCGCAGGTTTGAATCCGGGTCACGTCGCTTTAATGAAACATAAGTGTACTATGTTATTTTTAGTGCACGATTTTTGCTGATCGCTTATATTTAGTTTTCCTACACTATTTATTTTACCCTCAGTATCAGAGTAGTATTCTAACGTACGTCTGGTTTCATAGTACTACGCTGCTGTTGAAATTGTAGAACACATTCAACGTAGTACGGCATGGGTTAGAAAGTAACGTTTGTGCAGCCTCCCTTCATCATATTTTTATCTCACAATAAGATGCTTTTATTTCTTAAATAAGAAATAATCATCACAAATAAAAAAAAAAAACAACTAAAGCTTAATTATTTATGTGCTTTTACATCTTAAATTTATAAATCAGAACTGCAAACCAAATCTAGTATAGCCAACATTGAAAAACAAGGTTAACCTTGGCGGCCTTTTCTTAAGATTAATGATATCACTACTTTTTGGGAGCTTCTCTTGCGCCATTTTTGGTCTTGATTGAAAAGGTTTAAAACTTAACGCTGCTGTCACCAGTTTAGCGATTCGGTTTAACCAAAAAAAGAGTACGTTAACCAGAATCGAGCTAACTGAATCTTAACGTCAACAGACCAAAATCCATTTTCGTCCGCTTCCATGTTCGTTTAATCTAAAAGGCTTTCGCGAAAAAAAAACGCAAAGATTCTTCGAATCTTTCGTTTCTCCTAGTATACCCAACCCCCACACGTAAATCCAACAGCATTACGAGCAAAAACCCATCTTGGTGGGGGAAAGGGCCAGAAGTGTCCGAGGGCCTCAGTGGCAGTCACTTAAGACGTCTTAATTCTACTTAATAGTTAGCAGGCGACATTCGGGCACCGTGGGTGCTTGGAGACGCCATTACCAGGCCATCAACGAGCACCCTGACCGTTCGCAAGCACCCAAGTGCCATTAAATATTAAGAAAGGGGAAAGGAGAGCTCTGAAAGCTGTACGCTGAATTAAGATTAACTAGACCCTTCTCGAACGCAACGAGTATCTTGCAAGCTGCAATTCAGCTACACTCAACCAGTTTCGGCAAAAATAAAGCACCGAGAACCTTTAAGCTGTCAGACCTTTAAATTTATGGTACGATTGTTACCTTACTAAAAATCTACGCTCTCCCATCCGATCAAACATCGGAGAAATACCCAGGGTAAGGCACACGCTTGTTAATTTTGAATTCCAGGACCTTTCCAGGACATAAACAGTTGAAGTAGAAAATGGTAAATCCTGATTGACGAGTTGGACTCTCGCTTGCGAGGGTGCAGCCGGCGGCGGCTTGGGGTTCACTCCCCTCGACTCTTTTTTGTGGGGGCGTCGGACGAACGACTAACTGGAAAACCGTCTAATGGGATAATTGTCTAAAATCTGCCTAAACAAAAATATCTGGAAAAGCATCTAAACGGAATATCGTATAATGGATAATCGTCTAACGGGATTAACGTCTAACTGCGGTTTCTGATGTTATATGTATAGCCGCAGCGAGCGCGGCAGGGATATTATACGATTTTCCATTATACGAATTTTCAGTTAGACGCTTTTCTGTTATACGAATTTCCTGTTAGATAAATATTCCGCTATACTGTTTTCCGTTATACGTTCTTCCAATTATGCGATTTTCCAGTTAGACGATTATCCCTCGCCCCCTCTTGTGCCCTTACTCTAATCCCTATCCCCACCATGAAAGGGTTAAAGTTGTGATCGGTTAAGTTGTGACCCAGCTTAATAGCTAAAATTACTACTGAACGATATGTTATGAGACCCGGATGATGTGATGAGGCCAATAGGGGCCGCTGATTGGACAAGAAATGGATGACCTTGCCAAATGTTATCAAGGTCATTTAACTTCTAACTTCTTAAACATGCATCACACACCATGAGTAGGCTGTAAATTAGGAATATGTACGGGACAAAGAGACATTACCAATTTTTTAAAAAAACATAACGAAAATTGGACCAGATTTGCAGGAAGATACGTAAAATGGCTACTTTCAACCCTGAATGGCATTCCATTCATGCACTCTGTCGTGCTGTTAAACATCGCCTACTTTCAGGGGTCGAAACTAGCCATTTTGCGTACGTCATGGGTCCTGCAAATCTGGTCCGATTTTCGTTCGTTTTTTGCATTGGTAATGTCTCTTTGTTCCCTACATATTCCTAATTTATACTCATGGTGTGTGATGCATATTTAAGAAATTAGCAGTTGAATGACCTTGACGACATTTGGCAAGGTCATCCATTTCTTGTCCAATCAATGGCCCCTCTTGGCCTCATCACATCACCCTGTATAGTGCCCTGATGAGCAGGAGACTCGGACTCCATTTTTTGTTTACCTTTCTAGAATTTTCCACGAATTGCCAATGGAAATTCAACGACCACAAGCTAAAAATTAAAAAGCAAATTAAAAGACGAATTTGTTTAACGATTTGTGGAATTTTTTTAATCCCGTGGCAAGCTGTGGACCACAACTTAGACACCACAACTATACTGCACAATAGGGCAGTGACACGACGTAGTATTATTGTGTATAACTCTATGGTGGAACCAGTAACTGGGTTAGCTGCAAGGTGCACTGGAGGGAGAAAGGAAGATCGTCTTATTGAAGCCAATGCTATTAGACTGGATTTCTTAAGCCTATAACGCGCGATTTTTGTTGTTGGAGAATACAACGTTCTTTTAAGCCTAAGAAACCCGCACTCAAAGCACTGTCTTGACCAGAAGTACCGTTTTTTCGTTACATTTTAATCTAGTGCACCTTGTAGCTATTACCTCCAATGGTGTCTCGTAGCCATTAAGACGTCACTTGACGCTGCTCTATACACAGGATAATTCGTCAAGTTCTGAAAAACAGGGCTAAAATTAACGTAGGCCTACACCAGAGCCGTACCTATGCCTCCTTGGTGCCCAAGGCGAACCAGTTGAGCGGCGCCCCGCCCCCGCCCCCCTGCGCGGCCTCCCCACCCACCACCAACTCCAACTGTAGATTGAATACAATCAAGAATTTGTAACTCTAAAAAGTCCCTATTGAAACACGTTAGATTCGTCCCTATTAGTCCAGTCAGAGTTTTCGGAGGGCGCCACGTGTTCCCATTTGGTAAATTTTTTTGCTAATTTTTCAGCCCAAATCTAAAGTAAACTAAATAATTAAATACAAACTAGTTTCGTTTAGTTTAGTTTAATTTTAGGCTAAGCACTGAGTAGAAATTCCCTCATAAAACACATGGCGCCATCTATATAAACTAAGACTGAACTAATACAAATGTATCTTAAGACGTTTCAGTATGGGTCTCAGTCACAAATGCTCCTCCCAACCCTATAAATTCTTGATACAATACATAGTCGATTCCGGATAATGCGTGTATGATAGTGATGGGTCGGAAACCGAAACCGAATTTTCGTTTTTTACTGAAAACCGAAACCGATTCGGATTTTGTGTCGGTTTTTCGTACGGTGTTCGAAAAATCAAGATTAATTTGTTGTTTTAACTTTTTTAATAATTATCATATTCTACGCAGAGCTCCAGTCATTAAAAAAAAAATAGCAGAGTAAAATGGTGCCACAGCTAGACACATGGGCTATGACGCTGCTGAAAGCGAAAACAGGAGCGAGTTTGAAGCTAGTAATAATACTGTTACAAGAAGAAACAAAAAGAAATATCTGATCGGGTTGGTAAGTGGGAAAAACCGAAACCGAAAGCGCAGTTTTGTGGTCATGAAAACCGGAACCGAAGTCAAAAAAATAAAACCGAACCAACCCTAGTGTGTGACCAAGTCTCCGACTCCGACAGTCGGTGACTTGGGAGACTTACCAAGACGCAAATAATGAAGTGAATCCATACAAACATTTTTCTTTAATTTCGGTTACAGGTTGTCAGATCATTAAAAGAAAAAAAGTATAATCAGTTAAAAAAATAACCGAAAGTTGTGAAGAGAGCACTACACCAAGTCCAAACAGCTCTCAGTCGTTGTGAACTTGCGTGCAACGCCATACACTAAAATATATTTTATCTGCGCGACGTCCCCAGGAAGGCAGCGCCGTAGGCGGGTGCCTTGCTCGCCTTACCCTTCCTACGGCCTTGGCCTACACAATATAGACCAAAAAAAAGAGCTAATAAAATGATGTTTAAAGATTACTTCAAGTTATCATCTTCGTTTACTGCACCAGTGGAAAGTCCGTAATAAAGGACACGGGGGAAAGGGGGGGGGGGATGAAAAGTTACCCACCACCCCCAAATAATAAAATGTGTTCAAAGGGTTTAGCACGGTTTCTACGCCTATAGTGTAGCTATAAGCCTACATTTTATAAACCTCTATCTAATACGCCTGTTTTTCAGTAGCCTACTTTAAGATTTACCCTATTATACAGTCGGTGTCACCCCCCTTAGGGCCTGATTGGCGTTACGGTAACAATATAAAATAGGCCTAAACAGGTTTATTTATTTTCAACTAGGGCTTTTCTGACTAAACGAGACTCACATTTCATAACAAGCAACGTTTTTAATTTTCGGCACAATACAAATATTTGTGTGCTTGTTCACCTATAGAGACAAAGGACAATGAATGAATACAGACAAAACCTGGAAACCACCGACCACCTCAGGGTCACCAAGCTAACGTCCAGAATTGGCCAAATAATGACCCATGAACACTTGAAGGAGTGCGGTCGTCTCTGTGACACTTATAGCCGAAATGCACTGGCAGTGACTTTGCCAGGGTCCCCTTTCCAGTCCTCGACCAGATCAGTCTCCTCCGACAACTATAGACTAATCTGTGTACTATCAGGCCCGGATTAAAGTGGGGTCGCAGGACCATCTGGGAAATATGTCCCCGGACTATTTTCCCAAGCGGTAACCGGCCCTGTTCAAAGATGTTACGAACTAAAAATAAACAAACAAACACATAATTACATTAACAATTTCGTTTTCATTCGCTATTAAAGCCATTACTTTTGTTTACTGATCTCGAAACCCGTATAATTCTACCCATCCTTTCGTCCTGTGAAATGGGTATGGGAATGACCACCAACCACGCCAACCACGGGCAAATACAAGCAAATAAGTTACGATGTGAATGTCGGTCAGAGGCCGTATACTTGTCAGCCCAAAACTTGCACCCAGACACAAAAACAAATAAATGTGGAACCATGTTAAGCCTTGGCCATAGCTCAGTCGGTAGGAATCTAAGGGTTGTGATCAGAGCTTGCTGATTCGAGTCACAGTCAGATGGTAGGACCAGCAGAGTTGTGCTCCGAAGTCCGTAGTTTTGAATTCCGGTCAGATGGCTCAGATGTATAGAAATGTCAGCGTTGCAATCCGGAGCTCGATGGTTCGAGTCCCGTTCACATGGATCAGGCAGAAGGAGCGTCAAGGTTGTGATCTGGAGTTTATTGGTTCGAGTTCCGGTGAGATGGCTCAAGCGGTAGGAGTGTCACAGTTGTGTTCTGGAGTTCGTTGTTTCGGGTACCAGTTAGATGGCTCGGATGGTAGGGTATGATCCAGAGTTTGTTGGATCGAGTCCCGGTCAGATGGCTCAGACGGAAGGAGTGTCTGAGTTGTGATCCGTATAGTTAGTTGGCTCGAGTCCCGGTCAGATGGCTCCAACGGTATATGAACGTCAGATTTGTGATCCAGAGTTTGTTGGATCGAATCCTGGTCAGATGGCTGAGACGTTAGGAGCATCAGAGTTGTGATCCGGGATGTGTTGGTTTGAGTCCCAGTCAGATGGCTTAGACGGAAGGAACGCCAGAG
>JAHWFP010009295.1:0-19803 GCA_023313725.1 Lithobius niger
GAGACAAACAACAATGTGAGCAGCAACTGTTGTCCTTTTTCTTTTCACTCGAAACGTGGGGTCAACCACGGACGAAACAAGCAGTAAGTGATGTAGATGGCTTCAGACTTGATTCTTCCCTCAAAACGTGGGCTTTATCCACGAATGAGACAAACAACAGTGTGAGCAGCAACTGTTGTCCTTTTTCTTTTCACTCAAGACGTGGGGTCAACCACGGACGAAACAAGCAGTAAGTGATGCAGATGGCTTCAGACTTGGTTCTTCCCTCAAAACGTGGACTTTAGCCACGAATGAGACGAGCAACAATGTGAGCAGCAACTGTAGTCCTTTTTCTTTTCACTCGAGACGTGAGGTCAACTTATGGACGAAACAAGCAGTAAGTGATGCAGATGGCTTCAGACTTGATTCTTCCCTCAAAACGTGGGCTTTAGCCACGAATGAAACGAGCAACAATGTGAGCAGCAACTGTAGTCCTTTTTCTTTTCACTCGAGACGTGGGGTCAACCACGGACGAAACAAGCAGTAAGTGATACAGATGGCTTCTGACTTGGTTCTTGCCTCAAAACGTGGTTTGAGCGATGAATGAGACAGAGACAGGCATCGATGTGAGCAGCAACTGTTTCTTGATTTTCACTCGAGACGTGGGGTCAGCTACGGGCGAGACGAGCAGCGAGCGATGTAGATGGCTTCTGGCTTGAATCTTTCCTCAAACATGGGTTTTAAACACGAATGAGGCAGGCCTCAGGGTGGACAGCAACTGTTAACTTGATTTTCGTTCGAAACGTGGGGTCAGCCACGGTCGGACCAAACAGCAAGAGATGTAGACGACTTCCGTCTTGATTCTTCACTCAAAACGTGGGTTTTTAGCCACGAATGAGACGAGCAGCAGTATGGGCAGCAAGTGATGACATGATTTTCACTCGAGACGTGGGGTCAGCCAGGGACGAGACAGGTAGCAAGAAATGCAGATGGCATCCAACTTGACTCGTCACTCAAAAACATGGTTTTTTTGCCACGAATTTGGCGTGCAGTAATGTGGACAGTAACCGTTGTCTTGAATTTCACTCGAGACGAGGGGTAACCTTGATCGAGACGAGCAGTGAAGAACAGGGACTATCTTGATTTTTCACTAAAAACGTAGTTTAATTACGCATGAGACGAGCGTCCAGGTTGAGAGCTGCAGTCGAGACAACCTATCCAGACAAGGTGGCTCAGATGAAAATTGTGAGAATCTGCACAAGATGAGAAAATCAGCCTTAATACTTGAGATGGTAGTTAGATATATTGGTCGAAATGACATCGTGTAACCAAAGCAGGTGTGGCAGCAGTTCAATCGTTGACGGAATCAATCGAAACCTAAACGATTGTTGGTCGGGTAATCAGCAGGAAATAACATCCGAGAATCAGGTGCAGGTAAACGGCCGAAGGGCAAAAGCCCCGTTGTGGCGTTGATGGCAGGAAGGGCAGAGGCCGGTATGGCGAAAGCTTGCGAACGCACAATGTCGGAATGGGCGTAGGCCTGGAGCGTGTTCCTTTCCAAAAGCTGAAAGCTGAAGGGATGTCGCAGTGGCAGAGGTCCTCTTCAGGATTGAAAGGTCGGGAGGAAGCGGTGAATCGCTTTCATCTTTGGCGACATAGGCGTCCCGGTCTAGGCCGGCCGCCCAGCGGTCGTTACGGACGAAAGGCTGGGGGTTAGCAGGTGGCAGAGCAGCATCCGAAGCCGGAGCGATGGGCGCAACCACGTTGAGAGGAGAGCCGTTTTCGGCAGTGGCCATCTTGCGGGCGAAGGGACGAAATCCAAATTCGTGGACGAAAGGCGGGAGACAAAGAACGAGGTGACGCGTAGGAACCTCTGGGGGAAAATGAATGCCGGAACCGGCCACGCTCACGCTTTATATAAGGAGGACTGCGTTGCACATGCACAGTAGGGACATGCAAGCAGGCGGCTACATACCACCGAAAAATCTCCAGGGATACATTCCATTGAGGACAATGTAATACTAAAATTATCAGGTTAATATGTTTGGCAAATAAGAAATAGCATTTTAACCCTTTATATAGGTTTGATTGAATGTGACAAAAAAACAAAGATGATAGCAAGCACTTTAAATTCAAAACAACGATTATTAAATTTTGGAAAATTTGAATAGGCTGATTCGCTCTGAACATTCTGATAAACCACCAAGTGTTCGGACCCTTTAAATGAATCCTTCTCCGTGACCACATCCAACACCATATTAGAATTTGGGACTAACCTAAACTGTAGAACATAACATATTTATTAATGAACCTATTCGTAAGAACGATCCACGTTTTCTTCACTCATTCTCAAACCATGTGGTTTACTACATTGAATGTTTAGAAGAGTCAGCCTTTTTTCTTTAAGCTAGGTTAAAGAAAAAAGCATGACGAAGACAAACGTGTTGAGGCCCATAGTTTTATTAACAGTGGACTTATTGTTTGTTGAAAATTTGCTGTACAACAACACAGAGTGAACATTGAATTGGCGTGAGCTTGAAACGACATTCTCAAACCCAAAATACCGTTCGGTATTCGCAAATTTTCAGTTGCTTTGAAGGGCATGGAAAGCCAAACTGAATGCCCATCAAGTTACTTTTTAAGTTATACGTTTACATATTACTTTTTTGTATTTTAGGAATGGAAAAGATTTCGGCAAAATATGGTCACTGCAGTTGGGCAACTTCTCACAAAGCCTCATGAGAACTCTTTTCTGGAAGGTGTTGATGACATAATACAACAAATTCTCCGCACAAATCCAGTAGAGCGCATTAATCTTAGCAATAGTGAAGAACACACAAGAATTTTCATTGTTGATGACAATTTGTACTATCGAAGCATGAGATATGAATATTTCCAGCTTGCAAGAAAATGTACGTACTTTTGTTTAGGTTTGGATGCCATAAGTGGAAAAGGGGTACTATATTTCTTTAATTAAGTGCATGGGTGCTAATTATTTTCTTGATGTCAAATTTCGGTGCGTTTTATTTTTGAGAGTTGATCACCTTATACTCCATTTGTTCTTTTCGATTGAAGTACACATACGTATTATAACAGTTGTGTAAATAAAACAAACCTCTTTAAAAACATCGTTATTTTTCGTACTGTGAAACGCCATAATGTCAACAAAACTAGGAAAAATTCCGGGAAAAAATTACCGCACACTTTAACAAACAAGACAACAGCTTCATACAGCGAATTTTCGATAGCTTGAGCTGCTATCTTCTTCGGGCCTCAAAGAATTTTTCCGAGTTTTATAAACAAACCTCTCCATGCAATTATGCAAAATGTGATTTCTTTCTTGCGTGACGTCACAATGTGGAATACCTTCAGCTGATCAAACATGTTATGAGCTTAGTTACATACAGTGAAAACTAACCTTTCTGGGCATCTATTACAGAAAATTCGAGCTTTTGAACAATCTCTGAAAGACCAATTTTTACATCCTTTTAATTGCTGTGAAGAAGGGAGGAGTCTTAGGTGAGAGATGCCTTGTGCAGGTGCTAGGAGCTAAAGGAAGAGTCTACTATTACTACAGGGAGGGAGAAGGGGCCAGTAAACATAGCAAGCAGTACTATCTTTATTCACATCATATAACTTTTAGTTAATTTTTCGTAGAAAAACGACAATTTGAGGGGTGGACTTTAACTCCACTGTGTCATGATTTTGACTTGACAACATTTTAGGGGGTGGGCTTTAGCTTCAACTGGGCTTGTAATACATGATTTACGGTATTTTTTTTTTTAACATCCAAACTTTGGTAGTAAAAGCATCCTTTTGTGGTTCCCATACATATGCTGCTTCCAAACTGTTTCCTTACGTATATCTGTGGTGGCGAGAGGGTTTTGATCAGCAATATGGTTTTAACATGCAGTTCCCAAGTCATCAAATTGCCCCATTATTAACGGTTAATAATGGCTACTTTTCATTTTGCAGTCTTTATACATTTTGTTGTACAATCAAAGCTAGCATATCCTATACGCGTGTCACTTGGAGCCACGTGTTTGTGTGCAACTGCTATAGGCTCATTACAACAAAAACTGTAAAAACACACACAAAATTGGACTTATCAACTTGAATTTGCCTTAACTGAATTTGGCATGATGAATTTTAATCTGTATCCTGTAATTATGATGCTTGACTGCTGATTTTTGAAAACGGGCTGCTACATATCCCTGAAACGTCGTTTGTTGTAGTTATCTGCATTCCTCATTCACAAAATTCTCGCTATGCTAGCAAGTGGGATGTTCCTTCCACCCCCTTGGCACTTTTAACTCCTCCATTTGCATAGAATTACCCCTTAATTTAAGCACAACAACGCAAAACCTCGCGTCGACTACGTCACTTACGGTCCCTACTCCGCTTCCTCCCACGCGCCCAACCAACACTGTCTCGTTTGCCGTCGTTACGGCAAGTCGAGTTTTCTTAAGCGTGAATTGGATTTTCACGAGGAAAATCAATGTTGTTTGCGTGTCAACGCCAAGGCATCGTCAAGCCAAAGCACGATAAGTCAAATCAAGAATGATATGGCGGATGCTATGGATTCAGAGTGCCTTACATGGCGGCGGCATTAGTTCTAAAGTAGCGGTGAGTAGTGCGGCTCCGGCTATACCATGGGGTAGTTTGGCAGACGCGATTTCTAGCCCGCTGGCTATTATAGGTAAGAAGATGCAGGGTGCGTTGTTGCCTGCATTGCAGAGTTCTAATTTCCGTTTTAACGACGATCTTCCGGACATGCGTCCGAGGCGTGATTGTCCACAGGATGAGGATAATAGTCTGTTGCCGAGCCGAAATTCCCATCAACGTGACGAGGAGTGTGAAGCTTACTTGGTTGATTTTGTCCGCCATCGTGGCGATGATTTTTAGTATGAATCATTTGGGAGAAACGTAAGCAGCACATACCGTGGCTGCGTAACTGTTCGAGGTGGTGGTGCATATGGTGACAATGACAGTTACGAAGGTGGTTGGCAACCTTTGGAAACGGGTGAAGACTGGTATGTGTCGTGATTTTCTGATCCATGAGTGAATTGGTGTGGGCTCTCGGGGGTTGGTGGCAATGTTGCAAGGTGATGAGTTGTTGGCGGCTAACGGGGGAAACGTTCCTTTCCAGATGCAGTGGCGGTGAAGCACCCGGTGTGTACCATGGATGGTAAAGTGGCAGATTGGTAGGGGCAACACAAGGATGTGTGGTTAACACAGGTTGAAAGGGAATCGATCTTCAATCAGTATAATGTTGACGCTACATTGTAGAAGGATTTTGTGCCGCCACGTACGATGGTGTCGTCCAGGAGCACGGATTGTGCATTGGAATATGTTGATGCTGCACTAGCAAAGTTGCAGGGGTACTTCTTGTCAGTGTTGTTACCGTTATTGCGCTCAGTTCAATTTTGTGCAATGGACCCCGTCGATATGGCCTCTTTCTGGAAAGCGTAATTGTTTCAGGTTATCGTGGACGCCATGATGCCGCAGCTACAGGCGCTGTCGAGTGTTAACAAGATGAAGCGGTACAGGTTGCAATACGCCTTTGCGGACGAGCAACAGCCCGAGTTGCTGGCCCGTCTGCCGAAGTTGCAGGAATTGTTTGATGCTACGTTGAACGATGTGCTTCGGCAAGTGCAGTAAGAGGTGGCAGCTGCCTAGGCGTGCGACACCTAACGGGCCCGTGATGCCCACACAGACTAGACGGCCAGGGTATGCGTCTGCGACGAGGTGGTGACTGGTACTTGGCGTGGCCAGGGTTTGGCGACCGTCGTTGCCAGTGTGCTGGCGGAGGTGTTTTCTGTAACTCATTTTGCTTTTGTGTTCTGTTCCGGTGTTGGGCTCCCAGGGAAGTTTTGCATGTGTGGAAGAGCGACAAGATGGGAATTGTGTATCACGTACAAGTCAGTCAGCTGGTGAGTGGTTTGTCGACAGTAGCCGTGAGTATTGTGGCGGTGGCGTCGTCTCATCGGATATACAAGAGTAAGTGGAGTCGTTGGTGTGAAGGGCAGGGTGCGCTTCCCTGGAGTGCGTCATTGTTTCATAGTGCTAATTGTTTTGGCCGAGCTTTTCTTGGCTGGGTTAGCCTATCGTACCTTAGCGGGTTATGTTGTGGCGCTAGGCCGTTTTCACCATGGTTTCTGGGGTACGAGGGTCTCTGCACACCCTTTGATTCTAATAGTTTTTTGAAAGGCGTTTTTCATTTGCGGCCGCCAGTGCCGCGGCATGCTTTTGTTTGGGATTTGGGTAAGGTGGCTCTTCTGTTGTGTACTTGGCATCTGCCGCGGATTTTAACTTTGAAAGACTTATCTTTATAAAATTATACCTATGCATGCTGTGCTGTTGGCGATTAATGCGGGGAACAGAGCCAGCGAGCTGTCGAAGCGAAGTTTGCAGTGGTGTGATGTAGACAGGGCTCGACTTAACCCCACAAAATTGATTAGCAAAACTGCAATGCAAAATGAAACTTTTATAGCAGATTTGAATATTGATTAGCAGTTTTTGTTTTATTTACTTCTTAAAAACAAATAGGCCTAAGCCTAACACATGTTTTTACTTTTTATTTTCTCAGCAGACGGAAGCTTCCAAAGCTCTCGTTGCATTCATTGAGTATTTTTAAATTCTGTCAAATTTATTTTTAATTACATAATATTTTTTGGTAGCAACATTAACATTTCTACAATTTCAAGACATTTGTGGCAGTTTTGCACAATCGTTGCTAATCGTTGGGGTTGTCGTAGGGCCATGCAATGGACTAGTGGCACCGGGACGAGCGCTCTTCCAAAATCCATTCTCTCCCTGCTCTTCCCTGTGGTCATTCCTGTTACATGGGCTATACCCACTCCATGCTGCTATTAAAACGACTAACTTTGGCTGCTTTTTTTTCGCGCTTAAACGAAATGCAAACCACATAAGCTAATCACTTGCTGTTTCCAATTATTGGTAAAAACAGCTGCTACGAATGCTGTTCTCATGCGGAGTACAACAATGTAGCTTTTTTTTGCGTCGCAGCTTTGCGACACAAAATAAAAATTGATTAGCAAAACAATAATACTGCATCGCAAAGTGCGAGGCGACACTGCTTACGTCGAACCCTGGATGTAGAGGCTAATAAAGCTATGTTTGTGGTGCGCCAGCACAAGACGGTTTGGGCAAGGGCCCCGTTCATGTTCTTGTGTTTGCGCCATAACAAAGACACCAGTTTGGATGCCCTGCGTTGTGTGCGGTACTACATCTAGCTGACGGAGGTGCAGCGGTCTGGTGTGCGACCGGAGAGGTTGCTGCTCTCCTACGTTCGGCCGCATGGGCCGGTGATGTTCCAGATGGTCGCAAGGTGGCTGTGTACGACTCCGCGGGCTGCAGGGATCGATGTTGGGCAGTTTCGTGCGCATTCGGTGCGTTCGGCAGTGGCCTCGATGGCAAGTGGGTGTGGTGCCTCGCCGTCTCAGATCATGGCAATGGTAAACTGGGCTTTGCCTTCGGTGTTCCACTCGCACTATCAACGGGAACTGATGCCAAGCCTGGCAAGTCAGCGGTTGGAGGTAAGTGGTTGGAGCTGCGCCACAGGTGGAATATATTTCACTTGTTAACACAGCGAGGAGGATTCTGTGGAGGAGAATTGATGATTCTACGAGAGAACTTAGTTCCTCCTGGAAGAACAAGTTCTCTGGTAGATTCATCAATTCTATTTCACAGCATCCTCCTCGCTGTGTTAACCTAATCGCCCATCCACCTCCGCAGGTATGGGTTTCACCAGTCGGCTGAAAGCAGTGGTGGTTGAGAGGAAGCGGAGTAGGGACCGGAAGTGACGTAACGGATGCAAGGTTGTGCATTGTTGTGCATAAATTAAGGGGTAATTCTAAGCAAATGGAGGAGTTAAAAGTGCCGAAGGACGAAAGGGACATCCCACTTGTTAACAAGCGAGGAGGATTCTATTCGGAGAACTTAGATTCTCCTTCGAGAACAAGTTCTCTGGTGGAATCGTTAATTTGCAGGCTTTTCATCCATGTATACTGACAGAGTATGTCGCCAACAATTGTGGTGGTGTTGATTGATTAGAAGTGCGCTGCAAAGTGAAAAACGTGTTCCAGAAGGTTGCAGCATGCAGTCGTGTCCTAAAAGTCCGGCAGCACGCTGCAGAATTGGACCACAATGCCACACAACACTATAACTTTCCAAGATTGCAAAACAAATGGCTGACACTGCTCTACAGGTATCACTAACCCTCTCCTAGAATGCGTGAAAATGAAGTAAACAGACTGGACAGAAACGAAGCTACAATGAAGAAGACAACTGAACTTTGTTTATTAATGGAAGGAAATTGTTGAAATTTATGCTAGACAACGCTTCTATGCAGCCGCATAAACTAATTTTTGGGAGACGGGCTGTGAAATAACATCAGTAATAGGCTATAAACTCCTGTCTTTTTGTAGAATATTAAACTTGTGGATTTTCCTTCCATTTTTTTAAGAATTGCCATTAATGTGTCGTTTTCATTATGTGCCAACTCATTTGTCATATATATGTTTAAACTGCTTAATTACTACTGCCTGAATCGGTTCGTCAACATGGGTGCAAATAACATTGTTTCACGCACTTCCTAAATTTCGCAGTGCTGCTGCAGCAAACGAAAGGAATACAACTCGGTTTGGTTTCTGGAATGGCGGCATTGGCAAAGTTCCTGCCAGCCAGGGGAGTGAGTGACACAAGCAGCCTCCTTCAGTGGCTATGGTTTCCATTGTGGACATTATCCTCCCACCCCATCCTGCGATGATGATAGACTTCTTGGATAAAATCCCCTCGTTTGCCTCTTCCTTTACTAGACTTTTTGGAATGTCAAGAAGGTTCAAAACTAAATGAGTTCCATCTATAAAGTATTAGATTGCTTTGGATGACAACGTTCAAAGAAGTTAAAAAAATTAATAAATTGGTACAATTTGTTTCTATGTACGTGTTCCTTATTTAGAGGAAATTTATATCAATAGCCTATTTATTACCAATTTCAAGGCAAATAATAAAGACCCATTATTTCACCACGACACAGAGCTTAATTAATTGTAATTCTGAGTAACTAAAATTTTCGTAATCTGTTCTATTTAGGTAGAAGCGGCTTTGCAGAAATATACGTGCACTGCAACATGGAAACTGCAATGAAAAGGAACCAAACAAGAAACACTTCAGTACCAAATGAAGTGATATCGAATATGGCTAATCGTTTGGAAGAACCGTCACCAACTAAATACTTTTGGGAAGAAAACACAGTGGTAATCGATTCAGAAAAGGAGTTCATGGAATGTGATATGTAAGAATGGCTTGCCTTACAATTTGATTGCAAGGCAATATGAAATCGTCACAACAAACACTATCTAATAAAAGTATTTGTATGTCTCTAGTTTGTTATCGATTGATGGCATCACAAAGGCACTTCATCACCCGTACCAACCACTTGAAGATTCTTCACTTGAAAAGGTAAACTATTAAAGAAAGATGACTTTTTTTTTTGCGAACTTGGAAAGGAATGGATCCAAATTACCTTCCTGTTAGTTGGATCTAGGACTGTGCGAAAATCGAAACTTTCGATTCAATTTCGATTTTATTATGCTGTCGAAATCGAATCGAATCCGTCAGAATCAAAATTCGATTAACGAGATTCCCACCGAGTAACGAGATCCCCATCGAGTAACGAGATGAATTATTTTCAATTTTATGAAAAATTTTAAGTAAATACACTGAATAAAGTTTAACAAAAAAAATTTGAATCAAGTAAAGCATTAACTTTAGTAAAAAATGTGTAATGACTTCGTTTTATATGGCAACTGTGCATGGTACCATATTAATCATTGCTAAAATAGTGTAGTCATTGCCTTACAACATGCCAGTGTAAGTTTAGCAATCAATTAAGAGGCAATAATTTGCCAAACTTGCACAATATTTGAAGTTAATTTGACTAAATAAAATCTAAGGATGGTGCTACTCAAAAAGGGGAGTGTGTTAAAACCAAAATGTAGTTTTGCACATTAAATGAAGACATAATTCAAAGTTCAATCATCAATGTATTGGAGTAACATTAGTTTATAGGAGTGTAATTACTTAAAATTAATATCTTTTTCAAAGGCTAGCCCTTATTGATAAAAATTGAAAAAAAAAGTTTAAAATCGAAAAAGAAAAAAAATTAATTTCGAAATCGAGTAATAATCGAAATCGAGATGTTCTTCCCCAAAATCGATCGAAATCGAATCGAACCCAAAATATGAAAACCGCACACCCCTAGTTGGATCTGAAGAAAAAATGTTTTTGGGAATTTCTCTTTATTACTCAGTATTTCTGTTAGCAAAATTAAATACAGTTGTAATAACTTCTGGATCTTGTTTTCATAAGTCTACATGTTTGCTGCTTAGTTTCACAAGATTCATTGTTATCACTTATAAATGTCCACAGAATCGGCCGATCACACCTCATATTACAGTTAGATTTGTACTTACACTTACTTGTTGAACATGGGGAAACTTTCATTTTTCCATTGCATTTTCATTGCAGAAATGCCATTTATGAAGAGTAGATTTAAAGCTCTCTCACTTGTCATTGTAGTGTATGTGTGCCCCATTGGTAGGAGGGTGCCAGCTGTGTGAGGCCCAGCATGCTTTGTGGCTAACATAAGTGGTGTGCAACAGGGCACTCTTGCTATGCAGGGCAATACTAAGGATGCAATACTGATGCAAGGATTTTTTATATACTAAGTAATCCTTAATGCCTAAATTAAGGATACGCCTACTTAGGATACTTAGGCAATATTTAATATTGCCCCAAGTATCCTATGCCTGGAGTAGTAAATGTATTCAATCCTGAATGTATCATGAATGTCCTATGCCCATTGTCCTATTGTTCTGAATATCCAATTTGTATTAATTGTATTTGTAATTGTAATTAATGTACAAATGAATGAATGAATTCAGGATTGGATATGCCCCAAGTAGGCTAAGGTATGCTAGGCATACTAATCCTTAGTATTGGCATCCTTTGCATCCCTACAGGGCCACAGCCATAGGCTTAGTGTGCACTAAGTGGTCTGCAACACTAGCTTTAGTGTTTGTAATGGGTTTATTGGTAAAAAGGGGAGATGTCGTAGTAGTGAACGCGTGTCCCGTTGGCAGGAGGGCGCCACGGTACGCACCACCAGTGCCGGCTGTGGGAAGCCCGGCATGCTTTGTGGCTCGCGCCAACTTGATGTAGCTTGTATGGTAATGCCTAAATATAACTAATTGTTATGTACGTCTTTAGCCATTATTTGGCTCACATCAACACACTACATCACTTATGCCAAATAAAATATAAAAATAGGCCTAGATAAAAAAAAAAAAACTAAATAAAATATCTATTTTAACAAAACTAATCTCAATTTAAAAATACTGTACAGTCAGTCATTATTACGCTTGGTTAACGATTTACTAATCAGTAGGATAACACCAGAATAAAGCGAAAAAATGGAAATGTCATTATCTTAGCGGAAAAAATAACCTGAGAAGCTCGATAGTGAGTTTTCGAAACAATTACACAAATGTAGCAAATGGTTTCCACACTGCAGTGTCGCCAAGTTGGAGAGTACTGTCTCTCAGAAACAAAATTTAGCTGTAAATTATTTTTAGTAAAGAATAATACAGGAAGCACAATAATGGGTGTGTTGTGTTCTTTTTCTTTACTTTTACCAGACTTGCTATAGCCGTGATTCAATAATCTTACTTGACCTATGCTGCCACCAGTTTATTGCATCATCTCAAGATTAACAACAGAAGCGCTGTTGTTGTTGGCAAAATGTTAAGATGATGCATTCAGTACAAGAATTAAACCAGTAAACTAAGCAGCAGAAGGACCAAAAGAATTATTTCCAGAATCAATATGTTGGCCGCTAAGTTTATAACTGCCTAAAAGTTTAAAAACCATTTGCTGTATCTTGAAATATGCAGCACTATGAATTGACTTACTGTTTTCTTTATCTCAAGAGTGTGTTGTCCTTTTTTTTTTCACAACAGGAGCGTTCCAGGATGATTACATCTAAAAATGTAGTACACCAAATTGACACCATTTTACGACGACTAACTAGTGAGACTATCAAGAAACATAAAGGTTGGTAAAAGCAAATGTTGACAAAGCCAAATATTCCTAAAGCTACTGATTCCTTTTCACTTTTTATTTTCATAGATTTACAAGAAAATGTTACTGGCAAACATGGACTAAAAGAATATTCTCTACTTGTCAACAGTGCGCGCACAAGTTTATTAGACGACGTTAGAACAGGATTAGTTGATTTTCCAGACCAATTCTTGAACTTAGTTGAACTTGGACAACTGGAGCAACAACACGAAGAAATTTCCCTCATTTTATGTACAATGCTAATGAAAAGGCTTGAAGGTTAATGCTGTTTTTTCTTTATCCAACTATTGCTAATCTGATATCATTCTTCGACCAAGCCACTGCAATACACAACAGTGGCAATTTTCAAATCTGAACAAATTGCTTATTTATAGAGTTTATCTTTTTTCCATGTAAGTGCCAAAACAATGACAAGATCAATTTACATCCGGATCGTCTGGTTGAATCGGTGACATGCGAGTTAATTTACTATTTGTGCAGCCTTACATGTCAGCTGGCCATACTGGAGAAGACAACGGTAACCAAGAGGAAATTAGCTTCTTGCTATCGGCAAAATTTAGTAGTATTTGCTAAAATCACATTTTATGCTATTTTCATTGCCCAAAATTGATTAAGTTAATAATTAACTTGACAATTGAATATTATCTTGCTCCCGCCAGTGGTGCCGCTCTGTATTACCACCATGCGGATAGTGCCACCATGGTTACTTGTATCGCTTTGAGCAAGCCGACTGTTCGGCTGTGGTCTGTTATGCTCCGTAGTTCTAGAACTTATTAGATTGCAAAGACCATGTGTTCGTCCGAAATTGCAGAAATAGTGATCTGGGTAACTTCCCTATGCGCACGTTAAAACTTCCCTCGATTTGCACCCGGCATGTAGAAAATGTAATTTTTGAAAGTGAGAAATGTGCCATTTCCTTAACCCATGCCCCCGATTCTGTCCCTAATGTACTTCATACTTGGAAAAATTCTGCACAAAGGCAGAAATTGAATTCTTTTGACTTTAAAACATGTTTCCCCCATCGCCCATTTGCTTAAGAAAACGTCTATCGACTTGTCCTAAAGATTTGCGTGGTAATCCAACAGCAGACCTTGCAAACATTTTTGCAGATGCTGATGCCGCGCTATCTCCCAATGTTTCTCCGCCTTCTTTTGGATCCTGTAATGGTACACATTACTGAAGTTGCCAAGGATGAAACGAATAATAAACTGAAGTAAATAAATTTGCTGATTGATGAGAATTTAAATGCCAAGGTAGATTTGGTTAAAACGAAATTATTTGACAGCCGTTTTGACGCGCTCCTCCTTACCGACACCGGCCATCATCTCGTATGGTGAGGGAACGCAGAAGGATCTTAATAAAATATGATATGCAGTGAAACCTCTTTATAATGATAATCCATGTTCGGAAATATAATGTTATATCAGGTTTATCGTTATAAACAATCACTTGTGCATGCATTGTTATAACGGGGTTTAAATGTAAATAATACGATTTCAGGCGGTATGTTGTATTGATCTCAAAGTTGATTCAAGTATTCATAACCTTTGCTGAGGATCCGTAGGCTGTTTTTAGTGTGTAATGTTTCCCTGGCATTTTCGAGACTGTCCAGGGCCCCTTACGAACCCGTTGCATAGGTGATGGCAGGCCATCGGAGTAAGTTTGTTATTCTCTAGGCAATGACTGGTCAAAAGTCACACTACTATTCCCTCCAGAGTTCCAGGCAAAGAACCAAAGGCCAGCTAAACCTCCCAAGCCCTCCGCCTTGTGGTTGGTTCCGACTGGTATATCAGAGGGTCGTCACGCACCAGGAAATGGGTTGGTGGGACCCAGCCTTCGGGTCAACAGTCTCATGGTTGGGATCCTTTTTCAAGGTGGTTGCTAAGTGTGAGCACCAGTTTCATCCTGAAAGTTGGCCCAGTGGATCTGCAAGGGTATTGGCTCGCATATAAGCCACACTTTTTTCTAAATATTTTTGTCCAAAAAAAGCAACGTGCAGCTTGTATGCACACATGACGATAATTTTGCTAAACATTTTGACGTTCAAATACATAATTTTACCTGTTTTTTCGCCAGCTTTCCATTGGTGCAACCCACAAATCACTAGCTTCAACCATTCTGAATTTATTTCTAAAAAAAAATCAGTTACCTTACAATTTAAAGAAACGTGGCCTCCAAATGGATACAAAAAATTGCTCTTCACTTTTAATTTTAACAGGTCCAGTGTTTAGTTACAACATTAAGGGCCTGTCTGTTGATTAATTAATATGAACATTTTCACATCTTTACAGGTCGTGAATTGTACAGATAACGTTTGGCTTGCATGCACTTTATTTTTTTTTTGGGGGGTGTCTTTTTTTCCAGGGTCCGGCTTATATGCGAGCCATTTATACGGTAATCTGCAGGGCTAAGAGAATGCGCTGGGCCACGTGGATCTTCAGGTTGCCGCTAGAGGTCGTAGTTGCGGCGTGCTCGTGGCGGAACAAATTCCTACATAGGTCACTATTTGTGGGGCATTGACTGGCTGGTGAGCAGGACAAAACAGATGAACATGTGATACAATATTCATTTCAGAAACGCAACTTTCGTCCAAGCTAACTGCTACATAAACTTACAAATTTTCGACTATAGCTACGAATAAGGTTTCTTTAGGCAGTCAGGAGACTTGCAGAAACGTCTACCACACCACTTCTTGGGATTACCTTGGCTCTCAGTTAGCTTTCAAGATCACTGTTGGTGTTGTCTCAATGTAGATGGGAGGCCTGTAGATTCCGAAACCTTGCCAGAAAGTTGGGATCAGTTAAACCTTACCTTAGCATCAAACGAGTTTGTTTTTGTGTTCTAATTTAGATGAGGTTGTTTTGCATCGTTATTAATTACGGTTTAATAATCTTTAGTTTGCTGATTGATTTAATAATATCGTTCAACCACAACTTAATGGTTAAGAGATGGAAGGGTAAGGCAACCCAAACGCGTTTAAAATCTGCCACTGTATTCGACAATACCGCCTGCTCTGGTAAGGAGTTCCATGTTGGGTCCATATTACGGTGTTTATGGATTGTTATGAAACATTGCTTCAAGGAGCTGCTTGTATAAAGGAAACAAACCCTAAATTCTTCAGTCTCTGTCTGCAGCTGTTGATTGGCATTGTTGCATAATAACAATGTTTAAACAATAGAGCAGTGAACCAGCTTGATCTGTAGAAACCTGTTGTGCCTAAAATGAATTTTGTGGTTTCAGCTCAGGTCCAGAGCTCCGATTTGCTTCGCAGATTGTAAAGAATTTTGGTATTTTGTCCAATGCCATTAAAATTTAATCGAAAAATATTCGCGGAGATATTGAATGTCAAAATTTCAGCTTTAACATAGGAGGGGGAGGTCAAATGTTGCAGTAAAGGCCTTTGCTAATAATGTCGGGCAGAAATCTTGGCGGTTCCCTTATACCAGATTTGGTTTAACCCATGGGCTTTGACTACTGAGTGAATTTGTCATCAGCAACGAATACATCCTAACCCCTTACCTGCCATTTAATTTTTATATCTGCAGTCCACTCCACAAAAGTAGTGCTAACCTGGATGGGACTCGAACTAGCAACTTGAAGAGTTTTTTAATATCAGGTACACGCCTCAGCCACGGACGTGTCTGAGTCAGCTTGTTAAGGAAACCTAGTATTGTTGTCGCTTCTACATGTTGACCATCTCGTGCATACTTTGAACTCAATTTTTAGTACTTAAACTTTGGTCTCATCCAAGGCAGGTAAGGGGTTAATAAAAGTCGTACTGATGCGTTTGTCCTTAATGATCGAGCCAGTTTCGAAATTAAATCACATTAGCAAATTTTTTCTTACTGTACAGCCATGATAAATCGGACAAAGATGTCCTCTATGCATGCATCTACTAATATAATACTCATTGGGGTAAAAATCAATTTCTGGAAACGCGTGTAAAAAAAGTGCATAAATTAGAGGTAAATTTGATGCAAATGAGAAATATAAATGTGCCGAAAGTAAAAGGGACATACTATAAGTAACACAGTGAGGAGGATTCTGCAAATAAAAACTATCTTGCAGGTAACTAAAAAAAAAAAAAAAAAAAAAAAAAATCATTTTGCTGACCATCCTGCCAGGCCGGCTGAAGTTTCTTCCTTTCATTGTCTCGTTCTCCGTTCTCGAAATGTAGTGGCAGAGTGCTCAGATGGGACGTAGGAGTCTTTCAGGTTCATGTCCTACGATGTGGGATAAGGCCGGGATGGTTATTGGTTCACAAGGACGTAGCGCTACAGATGTGATGTCTGGTGCGAAGACGCGGCTTGGATTTCACTGCCGCTTGCTGCGAGTGTTACCAAGAAGACTTTTTCTGGTGAGGACGTTGATTGAACTGTTTAGGAGGGGTTCGTATGGTTCTTTCAGGAAGGCTTACAAAACAATAGAAAGATCCCAATCCGGGAAGGTGCTCTTCATAGTGGGTCTTTCAATCTATCTCGAAGGATTTTGTGAGGGACGAGATTCGGTAATCTTCTAGAAATTTTGAGGATGGTTCAACAGTCTTTTCTGTGAATAGACTGTTGAAGAACTTAAGGAGCTCAATTGGATTGACTTTCCGTCTATCACACTAATGAAACCATCTTGTCCAGTAGCTATCATAGATTCTGTTTGTTGACGATTTGATAGCTTTTCTTGTGATGCGAGATGCTTCTTCGTTATAAATGCCTGCCTTCTTGAGGAGTTTGATGATAGTAGCCACCCATGTAGATGTAGGATGTTGAGGTGGAGTTTGGTTCCTTTTTGTTGAGACAGCAGATCCAGAATAGGAGGTAGGCTACTTGGTGTCTACTAGGAGTTTTAGAAGATGTGGAAACCACATCGCTGCTGGCCAATTTGGTGCTACTAGAAGGAAGAGGCCTACTGACTCTTATTTTTTCCAGGACTTAGGTAAGCAGCTTGAACGGGGGGAATAGGTACGCATAGAGGTTTTCCCATGGAAACGTCCGAGTGTCCACTGCTATTGCTTTTTCGTCCGGAATAAGTCGAACATTGGTGTTCCCCAAATGTTGAAGAGATATTTGCAGATGGATTTCTTGAGGGACTATTCACCTGTTGGAGGTTTCTTCAGAGACAGAGTCTGCAATGACATTCCCGTCCCCCGGGATGATCGTTGTTCTGAGGTCAATGGAGAGATGGAAAATTGACGATGTTACTTCGTGGAGTTTGCGGGATCTCGTTCCTCCTTTTTTCTTGATGTACGAGACAGCGATTGTTTTGTCTGTCTGGATTTGAATTACCTTCCTCTTCATGTGATTTTTGGAAGTGGGTTAAGGCTTTGAGGATCGTCCAAGATGATGTTGTGATCTGTCTTGGTTGGACCAGGTACTTGACACTTGGTGTTTGTTTATGTGAGCTCCCCATCCTTTTTGAGATATATCGGTTGGGAGAAAAAGGTTCGGTTGAGGTTCGTGGAGGGGTACAGTTTACCTGAGTGTCGCAATGTGTTTGGCCACCAAAGCAGGATTTTCATGGGGAAGTTTGTCCCTATTGGTTTGGTTGAAGTGGTTCGGGTCCCCATTCGTCTATGCGGTAGTGGTGGAATGGTCCGCTCATCGATCTTCAATAGGGGAGATGGTTGTAGTCTCGACTTCTTTAGATTTATTCCGAAGCTTAACTCGTTGAGGAGAGAGATGATGTAGTCCATGTGACAGAGGAGATTGGTCGGGCTTTGATCGTTTAGTATCCAATCGTCAAGGTAAGCACTTGCTTCCATCTGATGCTGATAATTATCGGAGCGGCATTTAGGCCGAGGTACATGAAACGAAAAAGATGTTGGACGGATTCGTGAATGGGAACATGAAGCTATGCATATTCTAAGTCGATCGAGATAGTCCAGTCGTTGGCGGATTGAGTCCAGCGTCCCCATCTTGAAATCTAGACACAAGCTAGTGTGTCGCGCCAAGATAGGCAACAAACATCACATCAATTCAATTGTCGAGGTTGTAAACCATTGTAGCGCGACGCCATTGCGGTAGCGATCGAACCATTTGACTGGGTGCCGCCATCTTGATTCGTTGAAAAGCTGGAATTCCCCTCAATGCAGGCCTCTCAACATATTTTCTCGACGGCCATTTGGCATAAGCCAATCAGGCGGGTTGTAGCAGGCCGTTTCTGGCTGTTTCAAACTAACTTTCCAAAGCATTTGAAGATCGCGTTCCCTCATTGGCACCACGTGACTGATTTGGCGCACTCTCATTGGCTGATGCATGATTTCAGCATGGCCGCTTGCATCGGATTTCACGTGAGCGCTTGTGTCTTAGTTCATCGTTGAAAATCACAAGAAAGATGTTTCACAGCTTTAAAAAATTAAAACAGCAGCCACAACGCAAAACTAAAATGGAAAAGGAGCCTATAAACCTTTACACTATCGCCTATCAGGTGGGAACAACGATTTTTAGCCTAACAACGCCGACTTTTGGACGGGTTTTGTCAACACGGAGATTTTAAATTTTAGTTCATTACCGCCCGTAATTAAAAAAAATTCTTTGAAACCATTAAAGCCATTTGATTTTTTCTGTGCACCTTAATGAATATATGTTGCGTGTGTGTAGTAAGTTTGAAATAATTGTGTCCAATAGTTTTCGCAAAAATAAATATTTCGTTAATGCCTCACTCCATGAGCGAAGACAATTTTTTTTTTTAACTCACTTCTTAAAACGTTAAGGAATATTTAACGTTTTATTTAATAAACTGTACGAGTTTTTATACAACCTAGTACGAATATACAAAAAAAAAAACGAAAATTTTAACTAGTGAAAATTAGTTTTTACTTACCTAAAATAATTACCTTCAGTAACATTGCTAAAACCACCTTTTTACGCTATTTACTGCTCGCTTATGAACTAAAAAATGTTCTCCCTAAGCTTTTCTCCACTGCCGCCAGGTGGCGCTGCACGTCCTTACCGACGTCAGCACCCCCACCAGTTCAACCGCATCACTTTTTCACGGACACTCCGGTTCAGTGATTGCGGGGAGGCGGGCGGGTCCTTACTGAAGGTAAGTATTTTAGGTAAGTAAAAACTAATTTTCACTAGTTAAAATTTTCATTTCTTACTTCCTGCAAATACTTACCTTCAGTAATATTGCTGAATTCATCAGACAGGAGGCGGGAATCACCACCCCAACCAGGAACCTCGGAGAACAAGCTTACTAAACCACACACACACTGCCACCAAAACACCAATAAAGAACCAAAAGGCAACCAACCCACCAGGACCAGGTATCCAGCGACGCCATGCCCCCATAGAGAGAGGCCCATGGTCCCCAACCAACAGCCGGGTGAGTTAGCCCAACACCTGGCAGTACCTCCGCCTCATCCTCGAGAATCTAGCTCGGGAACAAGGCACACAAGCCCAGAAAACCGGTCCGCTCCACTAGAATTGCTGTAATGGAGCACAGCCAGAATGACACACTGAAACAAGGCACACCGACTCGGGTTTCACCCCCGGAAAGCCTGGCCAGCCACAACATGGCTTGCACCACAGATCCGCCCGCCCCAGGCCACTCGAGTCCCCCAAGGAAGTACGCACAAACGAGGCGGGTGGCGCAGGGAGCACACTACTACGTCCAGCGGCGTCTCGCACCAAGAGTGTAGGAAATGTCCGCGTCACTCCAGCG